>APFE031121096.1:0-48671 GCA_000404065.3 Pinus taeda | reverse complement strand
ATGGAAGTATAGAGAAAACAGTGAATGTTAAAAATTGTTTGTCTCATGATGAAGATGATGAGAAGGTGGCTGAAATGCATCCCCAAATAGCAGCGCCAACACAAGGACAGCAAGGGACACCATTGAGGATAAATTAGAGTGCTTCTCCAAGCACACCACAAGGAGGAAATTCAAGTGCGTCTTCAAGCACTTGCACACCAAATGAAAGAGGTAAGAAGTTTAGACATCTAAGTGATATTTATGATGAAGGAATGAATTCCTTATTTTCCTTGTTTTGTCATGTTGATGATCCTATTCATTTCGAGGATGCAACTAAAGATAATAAACGGATAGAAGCTATGGATGAGGAGATGAATGCCATAAAAAGAAACAAAACATGGGATTTGGTTGAGCTACCAAAAGGTAAAGAATTCATTGGAGTGAAATGGGTTTACAAGACCAAGAGAAATGTTGAAGGCAAGATAGAAAGGCACAAGGCAAGGCTGGTTGTCAAAGGGTACAAGCAGCAGTATGGGAGAGATTATGAGGATATTTTTGCACCGGTTACAAGAATGGAAACCATGAGAGCAGTGTTGTCCATAGCAGCACAAAACAAATGGAAAGTCTACCAAATGGACGTGAAGTCAGCATTCCTAAATGGAGTGTTAAAGGAAGAGGTTTATGTTGAACAACCTCTAGGCTATGAGAAGAAAGTGAAGAGCACAAAGTGTGCAAATTGAAGAAAGCTCTTTATGGGCTGAAGCAAGCGCCAAGAGCATGGTACAACAGAATAGATTCATATCTATTGGATAATGAATTCGACAAGTGTGAAAGAGAACCCACCGTCTACATCAAAGAAAAAGATGGTAAAATTTTAATTGTTGTCTTGTATGTTGATGATGTTATTTTTACAGGTAATGATGATAAGCTCATTAAGAATTTTAAATCAGTCATGAAAGAGGAATTTGAAATGACTGACATGGGTTTCTTGAGATACTTCTTAGGCATAGAAGTAGATCAAAATGAAAAAGGAATTTTTACCTCACAGGCAAGATATGTAAATCAAGTATTGAGCAGATTTAACATGCAAGAATGCAAGGCAGCGATCACTCCCACAGTAATGGGATTAAAAGTCAGCAGAGAGGACAACAACAAGGATTTTGATCCTAGTTTGTACAAGAGTATTGTAGGCAGCCTTATGTATTTAACAGCAACTAGGCCTGACATTATGTATGCTGTTAGTTTAATTTCTAGATTCATGGAGAGGCCAAAGAAGGCACATTGGCAGGCAGCAAAAAGAATTTTGAGGTATGTCAAAGGTACCAAAATGTTTGGAATTTTATATAATGTCTCAGAACATTCAGATTTGGTTGGATACACTAATAGTGATTGGGCTGGAAGTGTTGATGATTGGAAAAGCACTTCCGTTTATGTTTTTCATATGGGTTCAAGAGCCATTTAATGGGCTTCTAAGAAGCAGTCCATTGTAGCATTGTCTACAGCAGAGGCTGAATATGTGGCAGCTACAGCAGCAGCATGTCAAGCAGTTTGGATGAGAAGGATGTTGAGGAGCTTAGGCCAAGAGCAGGAAAAAGCGACAGTGATTTTTTGTGACAATAGCTCAGCTATTGCATTGTCAAAGAATTCATTGTTTCATAAGAGAACGAAACACATTGATAAAAGGTTTCACTACATCAGAGAATTGGTGAACAATGGAGAAATTGTCCTAGAACATTGCAGGACTCAAGAACAGGTTGCAGACATCTTGACAAAGCCATCGGATCAGAAAAGCTTTGAATTTTTAAGGAAGTGTCTGGGTATGACTGAATGCCCAGCAGTTGAAATTAAAGGGGAGTGTTGAAATCTAATTTCAACTGCGCACCTCAAAACCACCGCAGCAAAACAAAAAACCACCTTGATGCGTATCGGACCGCTTTTGCGTGAAGGCAATTTTCGTACACAACAGCCCGATACAATATAATGTTGACGCGTGGCTCTCCCCATACATCATCGTCTCTGACATCTCGAGACATAAAGTTCAACATAAAAGTGGCTCCCGATATCTCCGTCCGTCGTCCGATCTGCTCCATCAATCTCCGCCATCGATTGTCTCAACCTGCATACGGCCAATATTAAAAGCTTGGCGTGGAGTAAAATCAAGTTTCATTGACCATACCTTTTATTAATGAATTGTCATATGCTTAGATAGATATTTATGTTTTTTTTACGGCACTTAATGTTTCTTTTATGCTGGAGGTATGGGCAAGTCAACTATGTTTTTAAAAAAAAAATCCTTTTGTATATGTTTTGTGTGTGTTCATTTTCGATAGAATGAGCCGAATGAAAAAGAGCTCGTGTGTTGTAATTTTGTGTGTTGGGAAAAGAAGGAGCAGCAAAAAGAAAACTATGTATTAATGCACAGCAGTGCATAAAGAAAATTGTGGAGCGCATGTATTTTTTTTAAGTTGACCTTTGTTTTCTTTGCAAGAGGAGATGCACAGCACTGCGAGGAGTGAAGCAGACATATAATGTTTTTGAGCTTCATATGTAACCTTTTTTTTTTACACCAGTATGATGTAAATTTATTTTACAGCAGTGAATGAAGATTTTACACAGCAGTGTAAAAATCATTTTGTAAAAGAGGCAGAGTATTTTGGGTGAATCCCTCTCAGCAAAAGAGGATGAATATGTATCAGTGATTTTTGTTTTAATGACTAGAAATCCTTTTCAGTCATTTTTTTAAAGCTTCCCTGTGCACAAAAGATCATGTGGAGTAAAGGAAACAGAGCATTGCCTATGTGTGTTTTATTTTTGTGTTTTTGGGATTTTACCAGAAAAATCCCCAACAAGTGCAGCTCAAAATATTAATTTGATTCGACAGCCATGACTCACGTTTGTCTTCTCAAAGAAACAACAACACTAAGAACACTGGTGCTGGTTGCTTCTGCTCTGAGCCACTCTTGCAAATGCCGGGGCCTTTTATCATTTTGTCGTTACTATCATTTCATCATACTTGGTATTATTATGTAGGAAGATGGCAAACGTCAGCTTCGAATCTTTTAAACACAGCACAGACTTGGAAGTCGAACAGTGATGTTTGACAACTACAAACCACCATCCACGACATATTTTTATTTTCGCGTGGGGCTGAACCGTCAGAAATATATTTTTATGAGATACTGGAAACATTCAAGTAGCGGCTTTGTGAAGTCTTATTGAACGCGGTGAAGGAAGGATCTCTCACAAGCTAATATGTTACAGCTAAAACCAACATCTGTCGAAATTTTGATATGAGAAACTGAACTTCAAAGAAAATGGTGAACCCTTACCAACCGACACTGCAGTACCGCTCATTCAGTGATACAAATGCTGACGGGAAACTCCACAAAAGATACGGAATATTGTGAACTTCTGACCATGGGCTTTCCCAATCCTAATTGTTACCCGTCAAATCTTTACCATAGTATTTTCACATGTCATAACTGGCAATTCACGTTTCGTATGAATTTCAGATCAAGTTTAACATGTAAATCATAGTTAAATATCTATTCGTTACGTTTAATATGAATTTAAGATCAAGTTTAACATTTAAATCTTAGTTAAACATCTAATCGTTCAAAAGATTAAGTTTAACACGTAAATGTTCAGAATATGTCAAATCATTAATGATTAAGTTTAATATATAGATTTAGATTTAGCCAAAGTCATATAAAAAAAAATATGTATTAATTTGATCAATTTAATCTATATGAAGATGGAATTAATAATTTAATTAATTTGAAAGTATTTCTTTTATGTATAAAATAAAATAAATAATATTATTTTTCACAATTGTTTAAGTAAGTTTTTAGGCATTACTCTTTACACATGATTGAAAATTTATACTTTTAAATTTATCTTTGAAGCAAAGAGTATTGTGTTATATTTTCATTTTTTATTTGAAATTTATAAAGTTTAGATTATTAATTTTATACTTCAAAACATATATCATATTAGTATTATTTTTTTAAATTAAATAAATAAATTAGATTAAATATAATTCATTTTAATATTAATATATATATTATTTTTAATATATATATATCATATTCTTATATATATATATTATATATATATATATATTTTTAAGGGATAGTTCGGTTGGTCGAGTTCTTGTAGCTAAGTGCTTTGTCAATTGGGAGGCCACGAGATCAAATCTCCTAGAGGCCTTTGGGGTTAGGCTCGACCAAATGATTCGGTGGGTAGATCCTTTCGAGTGGATTTGTCTGGATTATTACTTGTGGATGTAACGACCACTCAGTCACCATGAAACACAATTGAAAAAACATATAATCTATGGGAAATTAAGCGACTGGTCCCACATGATGAAGGCCTAGAATCACCCTGTCGAACAATTTCCTAGCATTCATAGTAGTACTCCATTGCTTCTATCAAAACGATTTTTCAACGATCTCTCTTGCCTCGACGTGATGGTCCTGCGACCTTTCATGGTGCACTCTATGTATAAGTAATACTGCGGAGATCTCGGGTGGATCCATGGTAGGTTCCCATTTCCTTCTTTCCACAATAACCTAATCGTAGCTGGGTGAATGATGGCCCCTTCTTTGAGCCCAAAGTGTTACCTGTCCTCACTGCTATGTTAACGCTATGTTAACTGACATTGTATATAGCTTGACACAACTTCCATGAGCCTTGTATATTCCTTTGCAATTCTCTCTTGTTCTTGAGTTATTCCTGCTTCAGATCAGTGGTCGCTCAATCATGTAGTCGTGGGACAATGTCAGCCAAATCATAACTCAACAATAGGATTCAAATTGTAATGAATGATGAGACTCTATGAACTGCAGGTCTGATCTTAAGATTAGGTGCCTCCTTTGCCTTTGTTTTCCCTCGACCCAATTTCTACACCATGGAAGAATTAAGGACCGACTTGTACTTATATGGAATGAAACTAGTGCTTAGAAAAACAATAAATGTGAATAACCACCCTTTCAATAAGAAGAAATCGGCCCAACTAGGGTGATTTCAGGAACCACCGAAGCTGGGTTGCCAACTAGGTTGATTTCAAGAACCACCGAAGTTAGGTTTCCAACTAGGGCAAGAATAGTTCTCACTAAAGTTAGGCTAAGGGAATCACCTGAAACCATTTCTTGAAAACTCCCTTGAGCTCCCAAAATGACAATGGAAGATATCTCAAATTCCATATCTTCCCTTCCTGATTCCTTTTTCCTTTATAGCTTTGTAATATGTTTTCTCCATGATTTTAGAATTGACATAATACCATTGACAAATACCACCAGCAGATACCATCAACAAACACCTTGGGAAAATACCACGTCCTTAAAAATTCCATTCTTTTCCCCTTTTATTACAAATAGAGAGTCCTCAAAATTCTCCTTGCTGCTAGCCTAAGGGAAAGAAAATCCCATCTTCCAATAGTATTTTGGGAATATTATAATCCTCCCTGCACAAAATTTCTTGTCCTGACTCAATTAAGAATCTATGCATCAATGCCAGGGTCCCAAAGGCTCTTATAACATGTTTTTTGCATAAGTATGGTATTATCTTGGTTCAACTAAATTGTGCCCCATTACCATTTTCTGCTATGTTGCAAAACAATCCATCATAGTGTAGATCTTCCTCCAACTTCAAATTATAATATGCTAAGATCACGTTATCAGATGGAATGGATGTTGTCGAGAAGAACAAATAGTCCCTTCAAAATATTTCAACCTCTAATCATGCATACTTGCTATTTTTTATTATCAAAATTACTTTAAGATTACATGTAGTGAGTGCAATAGAAATTCCAAGAATATATTTATAATATGTATTTCCAAGTCCTCATCCCTGCAAAAAGACCTTATCGTCCATATAATGCATTGGAATTTACTCCAAGTCATGCTGGTATGTACTATAAAATGCGTAGGATTAATATCCCATAATATCTCAGCATATAACTTGTCCATGTTCATGTCACAAGATCCTGACCTTGTGCAATATGGTTTTGAGTTCATTTCAGTTATGATGAGTTTACTTGGATCATAATGTGGGGCATGATTTAGAGAGTAGCAAAGTTTGGACTCTCTAAAGGAAAAAACACATTCTTTATTATGTTCTCTAACATCGGCCAAAATATTTACGAGTGGTGTTGATGGAGTTGTTTTATCTCAAATGCAATTCCTATATTCTAAAACATTTGAAGCTTCAATATTAGGAGAGAACAAGAATTCCATTTCATATTAGCATCCTTCCAACATCGAAAAGGATTTAGACATCTCTTGTTCAACCTTATTGGTATTTGATAAAATATGGTTGTTCCTTCTATTGCACATTTCCTTGGCAAAGATCTTGCAGACAGGTGTAGTACTTGTTGGTCGATGATCAAAATATTGTGCTTTTGGATATGAAAGATTTTGTTGTGAACAACACATTCTTATCGGTTTTATAATCCCTGTAGGATCATTTCCTACACTTGAAGTATGCAAGGACACTGAATCAGTACATGAATTTTGAATACAAATGTCATTTGGTAGCTCAATGCTAACTGTAAAAAATCAAGTTTGCTTTTATTTTTCCTAGAGAGGGAAGTTATGCATGATTGAACTTAGACTCACCAAAATATGATGGTGGACCTTCCCAAGGGTAGAGAAACATATGCCTGAAGCACAAACTTATTTCCATCATAACCCTCATTTGTCTCTGTAGTGGCATGAAGTGATACAAACATCATATGATGGAAAGAATACCACTCCTACTCAAGCTTAGAAGAAGTTGAAGCAAATTCTTATGTCTCAGTTGTGAAGATCTCATTTCTAGTCATTTGAATGAGTTGTTGCAATTGGTGTTTGTCCTGCAATAGGTTAACAACTCAAATTTTCTTGTATAAGCAAACAAGATGTTAAAGAGCCGATACTTCCAAAATATTATATTTAGATTCTGCTAGCACTGAGTGAGGTTCTTGAGGTTCCATCCAGACTATTGATTGTTTGCTATTGGAAATATCAATGGTGTGAATTCTAGACCCATGAACAATTCATGGCAACAAATATATGTGAACATGGATTCAGAATCCACATATTGTTCTTTGTTTGCAATGTAGTCTTTAAAGTCGATAACATCAACTATGTTATGATTTTTTGATTGGACTCTTTAATTTAAGAGCTTCTCTAAATGTATGAATAGAGATCAAACTTGTCTTGATCAAACAACTCTAGAGAAAGTGTTGTCTTAGTGTCCAACTCATTTCCTAGAGAAAAAATCACAATCACTGGTAATCTTAATAGATCACAATGATCCCAGCACATGGAAGCCTCAATAATTTGTCCTTTGATCAAATTTGAAGGACCTTCCAGAGAAAAATAAGATATAAGTTCACTTGGAGGGGCCTAAAGGATGCTTCCCTCTGATGGATGTTTCAAAGTTTTCTCCACAAGAAAATTTATCACAAGAACGGTAGCTAAAATTGATGCAAAATTGTAGTCCAAGGACACATAATATTGGAAAAATACTAATGGTTGGGGGTTGTGCCATTTGCATGTTCAGCTTCTCTGTATCCTAATTATGATCCTCTTGTCTAGTAGTTACTTCAAACGTGAAGTCTTTGTCCATAGGCCCCATCATTGGGTGAAGAAAAGGATACCCCTATCTTAGTGTTGGTCGTTTAACACCTTCTTGTTGATTATGTTGAGAAGCCAATGCAACATCCACACCCCATCCCTTTGAGTTGTCCTATGTTTCACATAAATAAGTAGATTTTTCATTTGAACTCTTTGCATTGGCCAAATTTGGAAGAACATTTAATTTTGTAGACATCATTTGAAAAAATAGTATACGCTAAAATGGTATGGGCAACCATTTGAGAGTGGACAAAAACATGTGTTGAATTTGTTTGAGCATGGCTAAAACTCGTCCTTTTAACTAACTCCTCCTTCAAATAATTTTCATACAATTGAGCTGGATCGCTTGACTTTATTGATTTCTTGGTGACAATGTTGTTGATATCTTGAGGTTATGAATTCTTTTGTATTTGAATTGGCTTACCCCACTAATGTGATTTTTCTCTCATGACATTATGGGTATCTTCAAATTCTAGATCTTTTCTCTACAAAATAGAAGCCTTGGGACATTCACTTTCTTCAAGATTGCAAAGTTTTGGTGCATGTTGTTGATCCTCATCTTGATCCATAAATGGTTATCTTTCTATTCCATTCACAACTCTATGCTTTCTTAAAGACTTCATTAACATTTCCTAGTTAGACCTCTGAGGCTTCCTCAGGTGAAAGTGCATTTTTTATTGTGCTCCATGCCTCCTCCAAGTACGTAGTTGATTCTGAATATGGATATGAAACATCCAAGGCTAGAGTTTTTCTCTTAATTTTTATAGATTCTAAATTTTGTTTTTCTTGAATTATATAACTATATTTTCAATTCTCTTTGAAATTTCTGAATCAATATGCTACATCTTGGGATAAATCCCATGTTTGTAATACATCCTTCTTTGGTTTTCCACTTCTCACTCTTCTTTACATAATCTTACAATTCCATTTTTCCTTGTTGCATTCAAGTACTTCGAATTGGGTGACAACAGTAAGATTTGATATCAAGTGCTTCTTCAATGCCTTCCCTTTAGCCTTCTGTCTTCTATCCCTCTGATTATCTAGCTTTCTCAGGATCCCATTATTTTCCCCCATAATTGATACTCAGGTGATACCATCATTTTGAATGGAAGATGCCAACGTATTCTTCCAAAATTTCTCATTTTCCATCTCTACAGTAACCTGACAATCTCCGGTGACAAATCTTTATTTATCACCCCCATACATTTTTTCCTTTCTCACTTGTTTTCTCATCATAGAATAATAATATTTTATTGTCAAGGTGGCCTTTAATTTAGGAGGTAATGTATGATATTCTCTCATGCAATTTGTGACCGTTCCTCGCATGGGTAAGAGAGATTCATGATCATTTGAGGAATTAACCAAAAATGTTGCATAGTTGGCTTGCTACCGTAAATTTGCAGGCTATTTTGGGGATTGGTATGAGTATTTATATGAATTCTCTTACTAAAATGTGAAACACCATCTCCATTATTTCTTCGATGGTTAGAATTTCCAATCTGAGTATGGGTAATTTTGGTGAGAAGCTCCATGATTTCTCCCTAGGTTGAGGTGATCCTCAAGAGAATTTTCTAGTTTGGGATCCTCTCAATATAATATGTGGGAAATTAAATTGCTTTTCCTAGGTGGTGAAGGTCCACGATCACCCATTCGAATAGTTTCCTGACATTCAAAATAGTACTCTATTGCTTCTATCAAAATTCTTCAAAAATCTCCCTGAGCCCATTGAATTCTTTCCATTATAACCCTATTGTAGCTTGGTCAATGGTGGCCCCTTCTTCGCACCCAAAGTGTTATTCATCCTCATTGCTACATTACCCTTGTATTAACTGGAGTTGTAGAAAAATTTACACAACTTCCATGAACCTTGTAAATTCCTTCACAATTCTCTCTTGTCAGTCAGTTATTGTTGCTCTAGATTGGTGGATACTCGATCCTATTGTCGTGGGACATTGTCACCCAAATTGTGACTCACAATTCAATTCAAATTGTAATGAATGTTGAGATCTTTTATCAATGAACTAAAGGGTCGATCATGATTTTAAGCACCTCGTTTTCTTTCATGGTCCCTCGACCCAGCCTCTACACTATGGAAGAATCAAGAGTCAACTTGTAATTTTAAGGAATGAAACTAGTGCTTCAAAAAACAATAAATTCAAATAACTTCTCCTTACAATAAGAAGAAATTGAACTAACTAGGATGATTTTAGGAACCAACAAAGTTGGGTTTCCAAATAGGGTGAGAATAAATCCCACTGAAGTTAGGCTGAGGGTTTCACCTGAAACCCTTTCTTGAAAACTCCCTCGAGCTCTCAAAATGAAAATGAAGAAGATCTCAAATTCCATATCTTCCCTTCCTCATTCCTTTTCCCTTTATAGCTTTCTAATATGATTTCTCTAGGCTTTTAGAATTGACATAATATCATCGAAAAATGCCACTGGAAATTACCATCAACAAACACCTTGGGCAATCACAACATCCTTAAAAATAATGTTGTTTTTCTTTTTCATTATAAATAGAGAGTCCTCAAAACTCTCTTGGTTGCTAGCCTAAGGGAAATAAAATTTCATCTTCCAACAATAGGTTGGGGATATTACATAGACTCACATATTTATAAACACATCATCATTTATATAGCATATAATATTTTCGACATTCAATATATACAAATTTGATTAAATACCAACATTACTTCACAAGTTTCTAGAATCTGAACATGCTCTACAAATTACAACATTTTATGAAGATAGTTTGTCTTGTGAAGAATAAATATAATTAGCAATAAATAATACTAGTTATTGTTAAAATACTTGAGTTGAACAATATTTAAGAATTGTTGAAAACAATTGTATTAACATTTTAACAATACATACTTTAACAATAATGTAAATGTATATTTTGACCTTCTATAACTTATTTTTAAGCTATATTTAATTGTGGCTACAAAAAACCTATAACAATTTTCTTTTGTCTAGTTGTCATAAAATATGTGATGTTATAATATGCACTAAATATTTTGATTTAACGACATTGTCTTTAGTTTATGTTTTATATATTCATCATTTAGATAGACATTTTAGATTAACATTTAATGTAGCCTTTATATATCATGTGCATATTATAATTGATCTCATGTTCATTATTCATTTTCATATTCATGTTTTTATGCTAAGATATATTATTCTTTATTAAATATGAAATAATTTAAGATGGTTAAAAGTAGCTAATATATATGTTTTAATAATCCCATGTTATTTTTGATAAATTAATAATATTATGAGAGTGTCAATATTGTATGTTGATAAAGTTAATGTCTTTTTTAGTATTGTAATGCTTTAAGCTTCATTGTAAGTTACACTAATAGTGGAGTGCATTCTAGATTTGTTAATTACTTAACTTTCTTGAATGATGTGTTTTGACTAGATTAATGTTTAGTATTCTTTTGCATTATACAATCATTTAATAAATTTTCCCATATTTTCTGGAGGAAAAGAGAACTTACAACATTATCAATCTATCTATCATGATGGAATTAATGGAATGGAAGCAATGGTTAGGGCTTAGGGAAAAGGAATGGGATAAAATCTATTGGGGGAAGGCCCTAAAGGAATGGTTCAAGGGTTATAGCTTCATGTCATCAATATATATGAATCATGAATGTATTAAGAGTTACTTAATGTTGTTGGAAAATTTGATTGGGTGTATGAACAAGTGGCTTGATTCGATGATTATGATTGGATATATATGTTTTGTACTATTGAAGTAAGATACTTATAGAAATATATTCATAACCTTTCAAATGAATATGAAGAACCACATGGATATGTAACGAAAATTGAGTTAAGTTGCACACCTAAGTTATGTGTAGGAAATTAACTATCAATTTGAATATGATGTTGTGAACATGCTAATATGATTTAAACTTGTTGGAAAAATGAGTTATTTTATATGTTTATGTAAATTATAGTGAGTATATAGATAAATATTGCTAATTATTTCTAGACATGTGTAAATATTTTAAAGACATGTTGATACATGATAGAGAAATTACACATTTCCATGAGGGAAGGTCATATGATGAAATTGTTGGAAATAATATTGAGATGGGGGGTGAATCAGTATTACCAAATAAATTATTTTTCATTTCACAATCAGATTTTTATATGCTACTTCAGTTATGGGAAACTACATAGATACGCTATTGTGTCTAAATCAACCAACGTATATAAGAAAACTCAAGATTCATTAAATTTTGATCTTTAATCAGTGCATCAGGATTTCATTAATCATAAGAAAAGTAAAGAGGAGCAGTAAAATAGAATAGATCATCACACACATGGACACAAGATATAAGGTGGAAACCCAATGTGGGCGAAAACCACCTGCTACAATTCGTCTCTATCTTCTTTTAATATGAAACTTATTTTTACAATATTTTTGTACAAGTGGAGTCTTATACCATTACGCAGGCTTCTTCCTACAGAAGGCTATAACCTTCTTTCTTTCTCCAGCTTCTCCTGGAAGGGAGCTACAACCCCTTTAGCTCTTATACTAGCTGATGTACTAGTACATAGGTGCTGACCTACAGAAGGCTACAACCTTCTCTTTCTTCCAGGGACCACGTTTCATAAATTTTCAAACTAGATCCATCAATAACATTAATCAGACATTAAATATATCTGAATCAACCAATCTCCTTTTCTTCAATCAAAGTTGAATCAAGAAATTAATTCTCTGAATGTTGTAACCAAAATACATTAATAGTAACCAGAAACCAATCCTAAACCTAGAACACTGCAACAGTAAACAGAAGTAGCTAAAACATATTTCATGAGACATACGCTACTTCAATATGTAGAAACCTACGTGCATACGCTACTGTATTAAGGCCAACCAGCGTATACATTGTTTTGACTTACTAAACCAACGTGTATATGTGCCTCTGATGTGCCGAACCTACGTACAGAACTATGAAAGATAATTTACCCTTTTCACTTATTCAGACATTAGTTATACCCAGATTATCATATTTATAGATCAACTCATGCGCCAAATATAACAGATCAAAATCACTCAAAGATACTACTATTGAAGCCTTAAGATCTTGACCCATCAATTGAACTTATCCATCTTTTAGCACTCAGGTTCCTCCTTGGCTCAAATCCAGCTATGCACCATAACCCAATTCTAGATCTTGCTCTTCATAATATATTCAATACTTGAGTTGATACTTTTGCCTAATGATCTCTTTCCCCTTTTATAGGCTTAGGCCTTACTCAATACCATGCTCCAAAATCATAGAGAATCAATACCATGGACCCAATACCTGTGTTCAACACTTCAAATGAGATACCATGGTCCAAAATCATAGGTCCAAATACCAAGGACTAAATACCATGGTCCAAAAATAAGTTTTCCACATGTACATGCTTTTCCCTCCATGAAAGTGTGTGCATATGTATATGCGCCTATTGATCGTTGAACCCGCATGTATACGCGACTTGGTTAAGATGAACCTATGTATATCTCTTTTTCTTTCATTTTGAGAGCCTGAACTGAGATCTTCCATCTGAGTGAGTTGCCATCAAGGACAACACCTATTCCATAGTGCCAAAACAGTGTCATAATGCAAACAATCTCCCCCTTTGGACTTGATGGCAACCCCATGTCACTCAATGTCATTCTCCTCCTTTTTCATCAAGGCCAAAGGGTTATGCTCCCCCTGAGTACATGCTAAAATCTCTGTTCTACTGTGTTGTCCATGCTCCCCCTCACTGTAGCCAAGGTCTGCAAGAAGATGTTCTACAAGAAAAAACATGACTTTATACATCATCAATGACCTTCCTTTCACCAAAGACTCATACATACATCCATCTCCCAACGAAGTGCGGATATACCAAAGATTTATACATGACAAAACAAAAACATTACATCATCCATCCTAGTCATAGTGGGGAACCAAAATATGTCATTACATGACCTTGATAAGAAAAGAAATACATGACATAGAGACGAAATATCTACAACAAGACTATGATAGTCACCAACAACTATCATCAGCAACATCTGTCAATCATCATTCAGACCAACAACCATGTTCTTCCTCAACACCTATTCCACTAGAAACCAAAAACAAATGTGAAATTGAACCAAGATCTTCTAAGATAATGCCAACAACGCATTATTAGAAAAATATATGCTCCACTTGAACCTATGCCAGATGGTCTCTATCAGACCCATATTAGACTCTTTTCATCCTGATCCTAGCCCATTGTTTATCTTCAAGCCATCATATACACGACTGTAACCACATAAACTGGCGTATGTATTTGAATTCTCCTCATGAAACTCACGTCCAACTACTTTTCTTTGAAGCAGACAAGTTTCAACAGTAAGATGATGCATCAACTAATCCCATATTATGTATGAGGTATTCAAATGTCTCCTTGGGCAAGGGTTTGGTGAGTATATTAGTCACCTGTTCCTTGGAGGGAACATACTCCAATTTGACCTTTTGTTCAAGCACCTGTTCTTAGAGGAAATGATATTTGATAGGTATGTGCTTGGTCTTTGAATGCATGACATGATTCTTTTAAATATTGATTGCACTTGCATTATCACATAAAATCGAGATAGGTGGAGTACAAGTGATTTGAAAATCTTGCAAAGTTTTCATCATCCAAAAGAGTTGTGGGTAGCAAGATGCAGCAGCCAGATATTCCAGTTCAGCTATAGATAAAGCAATTGAACTTTGTTTCTTGCTGAACTAAGATACTAATTTGGAACCCATAAATAATGCACCACCACTAGTGCTTTTTCTGTCGTCCACACTTCCTACCCAATCTGCATCTATATATGCATGAAGTGTGATATCTGTATCTCTAGGATACCATAATCCATTTGTGTTCCTTCAAGATATTTGAAAATCCTTTTAACCGTCTGAATATGTGCTTCTTTTGGATTTGCCTAGAATCTTCCAACTATTCCCATTGCATGCATGATGTCTAGTCGGGTACCTGTTAGATAGAGTAGACTTCCAATCATGGATCTATAGGTTGGTTGATGTAATGTAGCTGAATCATCATTTGTGTTGAGGCTGCATCCTGTTACCATAGGTGTACATACTGGTTTGAATCTTCCATGCCATATTTCTTCAAGATCTGCTTAAGGTACTTGGTTTGTGATAAAAAGATACCGTCTTTATTTTGTTCGACTTGTAAACCAAGAAAATATGTTAGCTCACCAAGCAAGGACATTTCAAATTCTTTATGCATTACCAAAGAAAAATTTTGACTGATGGCTTCTTCATTGCTACCAAAGATGATATCATCAACATACACAACAAGTATTAACAATTTATCATTATCAATTTTTATATATAGATTGCTATCTGCTGATCCTTTTGAAAAACCTTGTTGATGGAGGTATTTGTCCAGATGATAATACCAGGCCCTTGGAGCCTGTTTAAGACCATAGAGTGCCTTTTTAAGTCTGCACACAAGTTTTGGATCATTTCCAAGGATGAATCCATCTGGTTTCTCTATATACACTTCTTCTTCTAAGTCTCCATTTAAAAAGGTAGATTTCACATCCATTTGAAATACTTTGAACTTCTGAAAGTTAGAAATAACAAGGAACATTCTTATGGCTTCAAGTCTGGCAACCAGTGCAAAAGTTTCTTCAAAGTCTATACCTTCTTGTTGAGCATACCCTTTACAAACAAGTCTGACCTTGTTTCCAATAACATCTCCATTTTCATTCAGCTTGTTTTTTAATATTCATTTTGTCCCTATGACATTCTTATCATTTGGTATAGGAACCAATTCCCAAGTATTATTCTTTTCAATCTGCTCAAGTTCTTCATTCATGGCCTTGACCCAACATTCATCTTTGCATGCTTCACTTACATTTCGTGGTTCAGCGGAGGAAAGCAATCCTAGATAGCTTGAAGCTTATGAGATAGTTCTTCTTGTTTGTACACCTGCCTCTTTCTACCCCAAAATTTGAGTTTCTAGATGATTCTTCTGGACGTACCTGGATGGAGTCTTTTCTTCCACCCTTATCTGTTCTTCTGGCGCCTCATAGGTTTCTTCTTCATCATAAGTCTGATTTGATGTTGAAGGATAGTCCTCATCATCTTCAAAATCTTTGGATTTTACCTACCCAGGAAAGTTTCCTTCTTCATCAACCACTACATCAATACTTTCAACAATTTTTCCAAGTCTTTTACTGTAACACTTATATCCTTTGTTGTGGGGAGAGTAACCAAGGAGAATGCCCTCATCTACTCTAGGTTCAAACTTGGCAAGGTTTTCATCAATCCTTTTGATGTAACATTTGCTTCCAAAAATTTTGAAGTGTTTTATTGTAGGAGTCTTACTAGACCAAAGTTCATGAGGAGTCTGAGTGCTATTCACCTAGATGTTTGTCTTGTTGAGAATAGCAACAACAACAAATGCAGCTTCACCCCAGAAGGTTGCGGGAGTTCCAGACTCACCAAGCATAGAATGAGCCATTTGTTGAACCATTCTATTCATCCTTTCCACTACTTCATTTTGCTGAGGAGTCCTTGCAGTAGAGAATTCCCTTCTTATTCCATGTTTTCACAAAAATTGAAAAATTCATCCAAGGTAAATTATCCTCCTTAATCAGATCTGAGGCCCCTGATTCTGCGATCTGATTCATTTTCAACCAAGGCTTTGAATGCTTTGAACTTTTCGAAAGCTTCGTCTTTATTCTTGAGAAGTCCTATACAACACATCCTGGAAAAGTCGTCAATGAATAATATGAAGTATTCTTCTCCTCGAGGTGACCTTTTCCTGGATGGACCACATAATTCAGTATGGACAAGCTCAAGTGGCATACTAGTTATTCCTTCCTTCTTAGGGAAATTAGTTCTGGTTTTCTTTCCAAACTGACATGTTTTTCATATTGTATTGTTTGGAATTCTGATGTCAGGGAGATCACTAACTACCTGATATTTGCATGCTTTCCTTATCTGAGAGAATCTTAGATGCTGCATTCTTCTGTGCCATAGCCAGTGTTCATCATTCTTGCTTAGATAGCATTGTTGTTGTCTTATGTTAAGTATATATAAATTATTTGGAGTTCTTATGCTTGTGATCACTGTTTCTCCTGTATCAAGCTCATGAACAATACATCCATTTGATCGAATTATTACCTCATTTCCTTGATCATACATTTGACTGACACTCAATAGATTATGCTTTAAGCCATCAACATACATAACATTTCCATATTTGACCTTTTCTTTCAAAAGAACAGAACCTTTACCTTTTATGAGTGCAGGGGTGTCATTTCCAAATGAGACCTTCCTTTCCTTTTCCAAGGCACTATATGACTGAAGTTTTTTTTTATCACCTATCGTATGTTTCAAGCATCCACTGTCGATGTACCACTGATTTTCCTGTCCTTCCGTATATAATGCTATACCACATCTTTCTGGTTGCGGTTCTTTCTTTCTCCATGTTTTGGGAATCAATGAAGCTTGCTCCTTCTGATTTTTTTGTTGAAACCTACTCCTACATTTAGAATCTTGACGACCGAAGTTGTTAGAAATAGAACAATCTATTTCATTTTCAAGAGCAGAAAAATTATTGTAGGTCCTTTTCATGATCCCAGTCACACTCCTTTGATTTTGTGCTTCTCTAGTCATGATGGTCTTGTAGGAAACACATTTAGTAGCTTTGTGTCCAAAGTTATGACAAGAGAAACATTGGCCATTGAAGAAATTCCTACGATTATCAAGCCTACCATCCAAGTGATTGTAGTTTCCCTAGGAAAATTAAGAATGATTTACCTACGAGTTGTTGTAACTTCTATTCATCCTTGAAGTAGATTGCCCCCAATTTACTTGGTGACCTCTATTCATCCTTGAAGTAGATTGACCCTGATTTACCTAGTGATCTGCTTTATGCCTTTGCTATCGATTGTCAACCTGTTAACTTCTCCTTGCTACATCTAGATAAATTTTGGAGGTGGATGGCTTTTGTGCTTGAGATGCTTCTTCAGAATATCCAAGACCTGTCTTGATTAGAGGAGAACACTACACTTCGATAATCTCATCTAAAGATTTAGATCCTTTAGCAAATCTAGGATTAAGAGCTTTTGTTTTCTCAATATCTTTTCTAAGTCCCACAATTTCACATTCTAACTTTTCATTGTGTTTTTCCTTTTCGGCAAGTTGGAATGTCAAAGCATCTATGATCATACTATTTTCTTCTAAGCAAATTTTAAGTTTAGAAATTTTTTCATAGAGATCATATTCATCTATAACATCCAAGAAATCATCATCTTCAAAAGCCATAAAAAGTCTATAATCATTACATTGTTCATGTTCATCACTAATTGAAAATCTATCATTGTCTTCATGTGTATAATAGCTCTTCTTACTTACATTTTGTTTTCTATTCCATATAATTGGTTCCTTACCTTTGTCAAGCTTATCTTTATGAGGACACTTGGCTACATAATGACTGACTCTTCCACAATCAAAGCATTTGAAAGGTAGCTTAACTTTTAATCTTCCAGAACCTTGTTGAAGGTTCTTGACAAAGTTTGATTCTTCCTCTTCTTCTGACATATGTCTTGAATCATTGTAATTTCCTTTTCCTAAAGCTTTGAATGTAGCTTCTCTCTTGTTCGATGGTCCCCCTTTTCTCATTTCTAAAGCAGTTAGGATTCCGTGCAGCTATGACATGGTAATGCTCTGTAGATTCTCCTTTTCTTCTATGGAAAAAACTTTTGATTCAAACTTAGAAGACAAAGATCTTAGGACCTTTTCAACAAAGGTAACTTCTTTTATTTCTTCACCCAAGTTTTTCATATGACTAGCAATCTCATCTATACATAAAAATAATTAGCCACACTTTCATCATTGTACATTCTAAGATTTTCATATTAAATTCTGAGAGTTTGTAGTTTTGCACGTTTTATCTGATCGTCTCCTTCATAGCTCAGAATGATCTTGTCCCATATTTCTTTTGCGGTTTTGAGCTGCATAACCTTCATGAATTCTGATTGAGATAAACTCGCTAATAGAGAATTGACAACCTTTTCATTTGTTTCATACTGCTTCTTACCAGCCGTATCTGTAGGAGTTGTTGATGGAAATGTGTATCCTGCTTCCACGATATCTCAAACTTCTGTAACAAGAGATTTAAGATAGGTTGTGATTCTTACCTTCCAATAGACGAAGTTGCTCCCATGAAAGATTGGTGGCCTGATAGATGCCTCTTTTTCGTAGTTGCTCATGATGATAGATCTTCCTCCAAGCGATCAAGCTTCTTTTGAAGGACCTTATTTGATACCAGTTGTTGGAAATAATACTTAGAGGTGGGGTGAATGAGTATTATAAAATCAATTATTTTTCATTTCACAATCAGATTTGTATATGCTACTTCAGTTATGGGAAACTACGTATATATGCTAATGTGTCTAAAACAACCAGAATATATCATAAAACTTAAGATTCATTAAATGTTGATATTTAATCAGTGCATTAGGACTTCATTAATCATAAGAACAGTAAACAGGAGCCGTAAAACAGAATAGATCATCACACAAATGGACACAAGATATAAGGTGGAAACGTAATGTGGGTGAAAACCACCTGCTGCAATTCGTCTCTATCTTCTTTTAATAAGAAACTTCTTTTTACAATATTTTTGTATTGGTGTAGTCTTATACTAGTACACAGGTTTCTACCTACAGAAGGCTATGACCTTCCCTCATTCTCCAGCTTCTCCTCGAAGGGAGCTACAACCCACTTAGCTCTTGTACTAGCTAATGTAGTAGTATGTAGGTGCTAACCTACAGAAGGTTACAACCTTCTCTTTCTTCCAGGGACCACGTTTCATAAATTTTCAGACTGGATCCATCAATAACATTAATCAAACATCAAATATATCTACATCCACCAATCTCCTTTTCTTTAATCAAAGTTGAATCAAACAATTATTTCTCTGAATGTTGTAACCATAATACATTAATAGTAACCAGAAACCAATCCCGAACGCAGAACACTATAGAAATAAACAAGAGCAGCTAAAACATATTTCATGAGACATACACAACTTCAATATGTAGAAACCTATGTGCATACACTGCTGTATTAAGGCCAACGAACGTATACACTGTTTTGACTTACTGAACTAGTGTGTATACGCGCCTCTGATGTGCCGAACTTGTGTAAAGATCTATAAAAGATAATTTACCCCTTTCACTTATTCAGACATTAGATATACCCAGACTATTAGATTTATAGATCAACTCATGCGCCAAATATAATAGATCAAAACCACACAAAGATACTACTATTCAAGCCTTAAGATCTTGACCCATCAATAGAGCTTATCCATCTTTTAGCACTCAGGTTCTTCCTTGGCTCAGATCCAGCTATGCACCATAACCCAATTCTAGATCTCTTCATAAGATATTGAATACTTGAGTTGATACTTTTGCCTAATGATCTCTTCCCCCTTTTATAGGCTTAGGCCTTACTCAATACGATGGACCCAATACCTGGGTTCAACACCTCAAACGAGATACCATGGTCCAAAACCATAGGTCCAAATACCAAGGACTAAATAACATGATCCAAAAATAAGTTTGCCAGATGTACACGCTTTTCCTTGCATGAAAGTGCATGCATACGTATACGCGCCTTTTGATCGTTGGACTTGCGTGTATACGTGACTTGGTTAAAAGGAACCTACGCATATCTCTTTTTCTTTCATTCTGAGAGCTTGAATTGAGATCTTCCATCTGAGTGAGTTGCCATCAAGGACAACACCTATGCCATAGTGCCATACCTATGTCATAATGCCAACAGAAACTGATAAGATATTATGGAGGGGCATGTCATAGCTACATGAAATCCTCACACCCCAATGAGAATGAGCCTCTCGCCATGAGTAAATGGAGTGAAGATAATGTAGAAATTTTAGATGTTACATTAATTTCCTTTCTACCATGAAATGTCTAACTGAACGGATAATCATAACCTCACCATTGGTACTGATTATATTGGTCTCAATAGTAATGTTGATATGGATTCAATATTTTAATAAAAGTATCTTTATGTGAATCCAATTCAAAATTACACTATGAATACTTTAATTCTTGAAAGAAATATTTACCCAATGCTAATTACATGCATTTCATAAGAGTAGGCATGCCGGGTAAAAATGAATTTTATTTCTATGTGGAATTTGAAATGGAAGTTAGACATTAATAATATGTATTAGTATAAATTTAATACACTATCTTACATTTTTTTAAATGAAATAACACATGAAAAAATCAAGAAAGTTAGAAAAAATAATAGGAAACATTGATAAAAAACAAGAATGTTAGAAAAGGTAATAGGAAACATTGAAAATTGGAACAATTATTGACAGAGGAAACAATAAAATACACTTTTAGAAAATGGAATTATTTATGGAAGAGGCGTGTGGATGGATGAATAATAAATATATTAGTGAATATATAATTAGAAGTTTTTCTTGACTGGATGATGCGGGAGCGCCCAGCAACAAAGCAAGCAAACGTGGACCAGAGGATCATAATAGAGGAAATCCGGTTTTAAAGCAGAAAAGCAGATTTAAAGTGGATTTAAAGCAGTTGTTAATAGCCATGCATGCTTTTTGGAGAGTTTTTGTGGAGAAAAATTAGAAGAGGATAGGATCGATCCTTCATAAGACTTTTTATATAAATGTAATGCAATAGGGGTGTAATAGATATCTTATTTTGTGAAGAAAATTGTGAGTGGGCAAGATGTAGCCGAGAATGAGTTCATTTTAAGGCTGAAAGGCCTTAACTTTGTAATTGTTTCGTAAATATATAAAAGTGTGTTTATGTTCTGTGTTAATTGTATACGCTATATGTTTTATAAATGAGTCAAAACTTGTGTTCTGTAAATAAAAATGGTGTTGCAGGCACTCGGGGCGGCTACATGAATGTTCAAATGAGAGAAAGACAGACTATAACGGTTAATTAATTAAAAGGCTTCCCAAAGATTGAGTGGGCCCATAACCCACAGGTCCAGGATCAAGATTTTTGAAGAATTTGTGATTTTGGGCAAACCCAAAATCTCATTTTCATCAGTTGGTATCAGAGCAGTAAAAGATTTTGCGGAAGGAGGTAGCAACAGAGGAAGGTGAGAAGATTGCAATAGCCTAGAGTGTTTACTAAAATACCAAGTCCAGAGGAGAGCTTGGTGAGGTAAGAGGCAACAAGGAAGACTTGCTGTTGCAGAGGCTTGTTGCAAAGGAGCTCGTGAAGAAAGAACGAGAAGAAGATGACTACTAATAGTCATAGCAGAG
Source organism: Pinus taeda (assembly GCA_000404065.3). NCBI lineage: Eukaryota > Viridiplantae > Streptophyta > Pinopsida > Pinales > Pinaceae > Pinus > Pinus taeda. The sequence continues at coordinate 26,727 of APFE031121096.1, read as the reverse complement.
GTTCAGGAAAAAGCCACAGTAGAGGACATAAGAAAGAGGATACCAAGATAAATGGGACTGTAAATGATGATGTGATGCTTCAACAATGCTACAAAGAAATTGCACCGCTCGAATACTGGTTGGAGAATCTAGGATATGACAGGGAAAATGCAGCAGATGGAAAAGTTCAGTACAGTGAACAAGTACAGAAAATTTCCATGGAAGCAGAGGACGGTAAGAAGGTGAGACTAGATGACACTCTCATGGTAAATACGAATCAACATGCTGAAATATTGCCAGAGAAAGCTGAGAAGAAAGCGAGTGAAAATTTTTTGGATCCTGAAAAAGACTTGGAGCTGCAGAAAAAGAAATTAGTGACTGAAGCGACAAATGAGACCAGTGGGTCTTGTGATTTTAATGCTAACAATTTGATTGTGTTTACAGGTGATGAGCCAAAGTATGTTGCAGAGGGACAGGAAGTTTGGGAGGTAGCAACATCTATGGCGGCAGTTGAATTAACAGAAATTGGGAACAGCAACAACAAGCTGGACATAGAAATTGAAGAAATATGGCAGGTGATGATGCAGCAATCAAATTGGAGGAAAATAGAAATAGCAGCAAGCAAGATCAATCAGAATTTGAACCTGATTGACAGAAAAAAGAAGATGGAGGAAAGGACAATAGAAATGCAGCGGCAGCAAAGGAATATAGCATTTGGACAGTTGCAGAACAAAGTATGGGATCCAGACACATGATCAGGAGATCATGATTAGTTTTAAGGTTGGGTGTATGATGCAGGTGCATCTCACCCTTTTCTTAATTAAAGAAAAATCCAAGTGGAGCATGAAGACGTGGACTCGTTTTTAAGGCTGAAATGCTTTAATTTTGTAACTGTTTTATATAATCTATGAAAGCATGTTCGAGTGTTATTTGTATATGCATGTGTTGTGAGCTTGTCAATCAACATCGATCATTCCAAGATCGATGGCGATCTATATATTGTGTAACTGTTATATATGTTATTGTTTAACCGCTATGTATGAAGAGCAAGGGAGGATTGGCGTGCTGGCAATTGATTGATGTGGATTCCATCTCCGCTTTGTCATTGTTATGTTACCGAATATGGTTTGATTTGGAGAAGTTTTTTTTTTATTAAAACATGATCATGCTTGAACCAGAAAAGAAGAGCGATCTCTAACAATGTTTTAAGAGTCGAGCTCCGTGGAATTTTCAAGTACAGAGCAATCCAATGGAGATTAATGGAGATTTGCTGAAGTTTCACGTTTCTGATTTTACTGTAGACAACAGGTAGATGAACGTGCAAACAGTGATGGGTTGTACCTAAAATTTGACATCTGCTATGTGGAATTTAACCGATGAGGGTTTGCATTTCCTATTTAAGGCATTGCACGTGAAATTTTGATGCCTCTCGGTGGACTTTCGATGGGGCATCCACAGATTATACGGTTCTATTTATTTCTTTTCAAAGAATTTTGCATTACAAAGGCCGGAGTGATTTTCTTTGGTTTCATTTGAAGGCTCTGATCGTTGAGAGGACAGGTCGTATTCAAACATTCCTGAGAGGAACCAGCGTAATGATAATTTAGAATCCCATTAAAGAGACGTGGATTTTATAAAGATCCACATTACATAATGATGTTTATTTGGGAATTGGGATTTTGGATTAACTCCAAAATCTCATCCCATCAGTTTGGTATCACAGCAGTAAAAGATTCTGCAGAAGGAGGTAGCAGCAGAGGAAGGTGAGAAGATTGCAATAGCCTAAAGTGTTTACTAAAAGACCAAGTCCAGAGGAGAGAATGGTGAGGTAAGAGGCAGCAAGGAAGACTTGTTGTTGCAGAGGTTGATTGCAGCTCACAAGTTAAAGATATTATGAAGACCAGAAGCATATGATCAGGAAGTCATAAATTTTTGTGCCTCCGGAGTCTGATGCGAGAGCACCCAACAACAAAGCAAGCAAACGTGGACCAAAGGATCAGAATAGAGGAAATCCGGTTTTAAAGCAGAAAAGCAGATTTAAAGTGGATTTAAAGCAGTTGTTAATAGCCATGCACACTTTTTGGAGAGTTTTTGTGGAGAAAAATCAGAAGAGGATAGGATCGGTCCTTCATAAGACTTTTTATATAAATGTAATGCAATAGGGGTGTAGAGATATCTTATTTTGTGAAGAAAATTGTGAGTGGGCAAGATGTAGCTGAGCATGAGTTCGTTTTAAGGCTGAAAGGCCTTAACTTTGTAATTGTTCCATAAATATATAAAAGTGTGTTTATGTTCTGTGTTAATTGTATACGCTATATGTTTTATAAATGAGTCAAAACTTGTGTTCTGTAAATAAAAATGGTGTTGCAGGCACTCGGGGTGGCTGCATGAATGTTTAAATGAGAGAAAGACAGACTATAACAGTGAATTAATTAAAAGGCTTCCCAAAGATTGAGTGGGCCCATAACCCACAGGTCCAGGATCAAGATTTTTAAAGAATTTGGGATTTTGGGCAAACCCAAAATCTCATTTTCATCACTGGACATGTCTTATTTTGTACAAATAATGTAAGAAGCGTGATAAAGAATCCCTATACAAGACAACAAACATTTTTTCTGAGAAATTTTCAAAATAAAATGTTCAACAATTTTCTCCTAATTATATAAAATTTTGAGTAAACTTTATTTTGAAATAAACATTTCATATTTCTTTTATAATTATAAAATTTATTAGTGAAAAAAAAAATCATCTAATTATATTAATTTATACACAATTATATAACCCTTATAATTTCAAATAGACAACTGCACTCCCTTTCCCATTCACAAAGTTAAACAAACCACTGGTATAAAAATTATATTTTCCTTTTTAAAAAAATAAAAAAATAAATAAACAATCTCCAACAACAAATTACAACTTATAAGATAGCTAAATTAAAAATAATACATACAAATTTAATGATAAAATGGCTAAAGCAACACAATTACAGAAACTCAATCATATATTATGCACAAATGGTGTATGTGCAAAAATAGTCACACACAGATTTACATTCAAATTACTTAGATAGAGTTTTTGAGATTCAACTTATTCCTAATTTAGAGAGAGTGGTTGAGAGAATTTCTCAACCATCACAAACTAATTTCTCAAATATGGAATGTAAGAATTAAGTCCAACATCCCCCCTTAATGATTACATTACATGAAAATAACAAAATAATCAAGCTTATCAGTAGATGCTCCATGAAGTTGCCTCATAAGCCTCAGAAAGGTGTAGTTTGCAAGTTGGATTCCCGAGTTCTCTTCCTCAACTCCCGAATCAAGGACCTCCCAAAGTCAATTACTCGACAACATCCCAATCTGTCGCATAACCTCATTAGGAAACCACTTCCACGTCTACCACTAATGAGGGCTCCTTCCCTAGATCCGCAATTGCCATACTATCTGGACAACCATCCATATTCAGCCTTACTGCTACTTGATCTTTAAGTACTGGCATCAGACACATAGTTGAACTACTAGTTATTTTAAAAGGGTTTAATAGATTCACTCTCTTCATTGGATTCATCATCGGAATTCAATTGGTATTCAACTGTGGTTATATTTGTTGATTCTTTCCCTTTTAACACATCACTAGCACGACTTCTGCAATTCCACGCTGTATGCCAAATTTTCTTGCAATAGTGGCATTCAATGTCACCTTTGTTTGCATTTTTCTTTCTCATTCCTTGACTTTGTCCACAAGGCATTTTCTACATGAGAGTTCGCTTCGGCATCCTCTGGTTTCAGTCGCTTTTCGTCCCCCAGAAGTGCTGCAATTGTTTCTTGCAATGTTTGTGTAGACATTTGACTCAAAGTGAAAACAATATTACTATAACTTGAAGGAAGACTATTTAATAATACAGCTTTAGCATCTTCATCCTCCACCTTAGTCCCAGCTTCACTTAATTGTCTTAAAAGAGACATTAAATTATTTATATGACTGGACATAGATGTCTCCTCATTCATTTTCAGACTAAACAATTGCAGCTTTAGGGAGAATTTTGCATTTGTAGATTTTACACCAAACAATTGAGCCAAATGTTCCCATATTTCCTTTGATGTTTTAGTAAGATCTACATGATGTAATTGCGAATCAGAAAGAGCAAGTCCAATAATAGACTTAGCTTTTCCATCTCTATTTTTCCATTCAAATAACTCTTTGACATCTGTAGGTGCTGCTTCTGAACCATTGACTATTCCCCACAGGTTTTTATTCATTAATTGCAGTTGTATTTTTACTTTCCACGAGGGAAAATACAAACCACTGAATTTATCCAACACCATAAACTCCATGATAAAAGAGAATACCTTTTCTAAAATGGCGAGAAAAAATCATGTTGAAGCTTCGACCACCCGTTGCCAGTGGATACTATGGCAACGCACTCGGTGTCTCCTTCGCTGTGGCAAGAGCAGGAGTTTAATAAGTTCAAATGAGGACAAATATGCGCATAGTATGCATATTACAGCATCAACTCAAATTCTCTGATATTTACAAAAATTACTGCATTTAGATCATAAGAGCCTTTGATATCGGAATATAAACTCGATGCCCCAAGCTTCAAAAATTCGAAATAAGAGTTGTGACGCAGCCAAAGCGATCGAGAAATGACGAGAAAGCCGTGGAGAATTTGGCTATCGACCCCGACTGATTGTGACACAAGATGAAAAATAGCCAAGAATGAAGCAAAAGCCAATATTTGGGGATCTGAGGTGGGAATTGTCCCTTCTCTAACAGATTAAAGCCCCCTTCCTTGGTCACACTTTTAATTCAATATCCAAATTGCTCTGTGCTCTGAATGACAGTTTCATTGATTCCACATGCTTGTGAATATATGGCAGAGCTGCACAAACTGACGGTTAAAAGGAAACCAAATGTGAAGGGATCAATGCACGAAAGAACCACATTGGAATGTGACTTGAACACAGGAACCCATAGCTGCCTCGCTCCAGCGGCAACCTCCACGCAGGAAATACGGTGCATAAATAAATTCAACTAGGTAGCCACACCTTCTCACAGATGGCACGCCGACTCCATGCCTCACAGCCTCCCTGCAAGTCTCGCCTCCTCGACCTCCCACAGGCTCTCTGCACCAAGTCTTGCGCAGGTCAACAGATGCACTCTCCAAGATCTCTTCACTGTAAAATCAGCCACACAGCACACAACACACAACACAGAGGCCTGTGACCTATAGCTCTGATACCATGATAAAAATGGCTAAAGCAACACAATTACAGAAACTCAATGATATATTATGCACAAATGGTGTATGTGCAAAAACACTCACACACAGATTTACATTCAGATTACTCTATTAAATAGAGTTTTTGAGATCCAACTTATTCTTAATTTAGAGAGAGTGATTGAGAGAATTTCTAAACCATCACAAGCTAATTTCTCAAATATGAAATGTAAGCATTAACTCCAACATTTAATAGGGATAAACTGATTTTAATTTGGAGCTTTGTGTTAACTTATTGCTAACTTGTATTTAAAACTTCAAGATGTACAATCCTCACTCCATGTTAATGTATCTCGATGCTAACTTTTAATATTACGTGAGACAAGCATGGAAAGCGAATGATACCTAAAAGTTTTCAATAATCAATATTCTTTTGGAAATTTTCAGAACTGTTCGAGACTTAGAAAGTCAATAGATCGAAGTTTGCTGTATTCACATGCAAATTGCGAGCGAACAGATGTGGAAAGCCTTGCAAGCGAACAGTAAACCATCAAACGATCATCCAGTAACATATCTCTAATGATGCTTGGGTTTGAAAACCCCTCATGTCACTGTGAAAACGTGCGCCTGCATCCGTATTTCTGTTACAACGTCCAATAGTTTCGATTGCATTCGTCGCTTGGTTTTAGCGTTGATTAGGGTTTTTAATGAACTTTCAATAGAAAAGGTTAACTTTTCATAATCAGAGTTCTTCATGAGCTCATAAAAAATATTCTTAAATGATTTTAGCTTTAGTGGTTCGTTTAACAATTAGTTTCTTTAAATGTATCATAATCAAACACATATTTTAAATAGCTAATTTATAATTTCTAGAAAAAGTTGTATCTTGAGTTACAATATCTTAATAACATAAGTAGTTATGGGGTGGTATGAATATAAATATTTTAATAATTATTATATCAGAATCAAACACATGTTTTAAAGGGTTAATTTATGATTTTTAGAAAAAGTGGTAGGTTGAGTTACAATATTTTAATTAAAATAGTTATGAGGTGATATGAATAAAAATATTTTAATGACTATTTTAGTTATGAGTGGCATGCATATAAATTTTTGGTAATATTGTCAAATTTTTAATATATAATAAATAATAATTCATATACGAGATTTTAGGTATATGTGGTTCATTTTTTTTGAGCTTAGTGTTCGAGTACCCATAGTGGAAACCATATTTCTGTCAACGTTTCAAATCCCAACCAACAGGGACATCACGACCAATCTTTTAAATATCTAAATTGTTTTATAAATGATGTTTTTTTTTTGTTTACAAATAAATAAGTGCTATATAGTTGTTAGTAACGATCACTTATTTTAGATATATTTAAATTGAAGTAAAAATACTAATTTCAAGTTAGAAATGAGATTTAGAATCTAGTTAATTTAGGTTTTACTGATTTGTAAATTGAGATATTTTGTTAATTGTAATTTTGCATAGTTGTAATGGAGAATCCAAACCTATTCAATGACAAGTCTTACTATAATGATAATGTTTTTATTGAGAAGTACATCTTAAAAAGTTTTGCATTTTCTGTATAAAGTATAAATAAATATATTTTAAAAATAGTTATTCTAAATTAATCTAATATATTCCTTGAAAATATATAAATTATTAAATATAATTAGTTTTATTTACTTAATATAATAATCATTTGAATTTACTATTATATTATTGTTTTACTAATTTGTTATTAATATTAAATAAAACTATATAATATTTTAATTTATTTTCTGTGACCTTTGTTTCATCCCCACAATCGGATCCTAAGTCATGTTGTGTAGTTGCATCAGTCTTTTGTTTCCCTTTGTTGTTAAACATTTTAGCTCTCATTTTAGGATGAAGTTTCTAGCAATGATCTTCATCATGGACTTCTTTTGAAAAAATGTTTACGTGTGAGTTTTTTCTCCCTCCTCCTTCACTAAAGCATTCTTTTCCCCTTTTTATTTGACTTTCCCCTTTCCCTTGTCTCCACTCTTGAATGGATTTTTCTTCCCTCTTGGCCATGTTCTTTCCTCTTTCTTCTTAATGAGTTGCATGTACACAAACTTCATCTAGTTTTGTAGGGTTTAACTTGAGAATTGTGTGTCTCAAATAACTATGTAAACCTCGAATGTATTTGAGTAGAGTGCCTTGAGAGGATAAATCTATAGCCAAAATCAAAGATATTTCTTAAATTCTTGAGTATAGCTTTGCACATTTTTACCCTTAGCTTTTCTAAAGTTTTGCCAATTCATTATATTTTTCTGCATGTATGCTAATAGATAAAATTGTCATCTTATTGCAACAAAAAAACCATTCTATGAGGATAAAAGCTTACCACTTTTCTTCATGTCCTCTTGAGGTTTGGCCTCCCACCAAATGGGTGCTGCACTTTCCAACCTAAGAGAAGTAAGCTAGATTTTGGTTTCATCATTCCTAATTCTTTGTATCCTGCAATACACTTCAATCTGATGAACCCAATTATCCAATTTCTTAGCATGTACCTCTCCATTGTACATAAGAAATTCAAACTTTATGTCAAGCTTCAAGAAAAGAGTTTTACCATGTCCCTATAGAGAATTTGGAGGTGTTTGTGAAGGGTTAGAAGCAGAAGAAGATGATGATGAGCATGAGGATGGAGGTTAAGGTAATGGCCTGTCACAACCCTCCATTTCCTTCTGGAAGTTTGTATCATTTTCCTCCATATCCTTTTGGAGGTTTTGAGCTCTCTCTTTGCAACCTTAAGTTCCTCTTCTCATAAACAACTTTCACCATTTCAGACATTTCAAAGAAATATTTTTTGAAAGTTCTCTCATCTTCAGACATCCCTTCATGTCCTTCTTCATTTGCAATGATACGTAAAGCTTGAGATATGTTTGTTCTCCTTGAAACAATTTAAGACCTTGACTGCACAAGCTCTCATTTTCCTCTTTTGAGCTTCAACCTTGCAAGCATCATAAAAAACATACAAACAAAATCAAACCTCCAATATAACCTTGAGCTTTGATACCAAATTGATCTATTATACAAAATTGAAGGTGATAGGAAATTTTTTTGTCTTTTGGGCAATGGATGACTTTGCAAAAGCACATAAAATAATGGTTTTAAGACTCATTTAACAACATAAAAACATAGAGAAATATACCATATGAGAAATACCAAACAATAATGATAAAGGATTTCACCCCTCTCCTTGTTCAGCTTTGAATATTGAGCCTCTTTCATTAAGTGCTATAAATTGACTAAAAATGAGGGTAAAACAAGTAGATCGGTTAATGTTGTATTTGATTAAATAAACTAATAGATCTAGTAGACTAGAGTAACACATATGCCAACCCATGGGTGTAGACTCTTGTCTAATTCATGATTTTATCAAATTTTCTATAGATTCATTTTTCTTGTTTAACATGGGTCACAAAACATTGGATTCTAATACTAATCATGCCACTAGGCTTTAATTCTTATTAGCATCATTTTATATACATAGCGAATTTCCACGTTGCATTACTAGACTAAATTATGTTACGCAAGTTCCCCTATATCATGATTTTAATGTATTATGAGGGTGCTTGGAAGACAATGATGGCATAAGAAGTCATAATGGGACCATCATGAAATCACTAATGTAGGAAAAAGTGAGAAATATTAAAAATATGTACATTTTTTGTAATCCTATAGACTTTGTGCTCCCCATATCACCTCACATACATGTTATTTTGTATTTTCAAGAACGTGTGCACATTTTCAAATTATTATTCATATTTTCAATAAAATGTGCACATTTCAAATTATTGTGCATGTTTTCAAGAACATGTGCGCATTATGAAAATAATGAGTAAGATATCAACAATGCAGAGGAAATTTCAAAAAATGACATGCTTTCAAGAATGTGTCTATTTTCTAGGTCGTGCATGTTGTTTCATGTTTAGAATATTTAAGATGTAGGGAGCAAGGGAGGGAGGCAGAGATATAGATGGAGGTTTTCTTTAAATTATGGAATAAGTAAGCGAGGGAGGAAAGGAGGTACATATATGGAAATGAAGGAAGTGGAGTGAGTATGGAGAGACAAAGGAGGATAAAAGGAGGGAATAAAGGAAAGAGGTGCAAATGGATAAGGAGAGAGTTAATGAGTGAGAGTCAAAGATTAAGAGGGAGATAGAGTCACTGGGTAGAAAAGTGAGGTAGGAAGAGGGAAATGTAGATAGAGAAAGGTGGAGGATAGTGGCCACTGGGGGAGGGAGATAAAAGGAGAGTAGAGACAAGAGAAGAACAAGGAAGAGAGTGTGAGCATGTGTGTGAGAAAGAGAGAAAGAGAGAAAGGGGAGAGAGATGGAGGAAGGTACACAATGGCTAATATATATGTTTTAATAATGTCATGTTCTTTTTGATAAAATTATCATATTAAGAGAGTATAAATATTTTATGTTGATAAAGTTAATATCAATTTTTAGTTTTGTAATGTGTATGTTTTCGCTCTAATTTACAATAAGAATTGAGTGCATTTTAGATTTGTTAATTACATGACTCTCTTGATTGATGTTCTTCAACTAGAATTATGTTTGGTACTATCTAGGATTATACATTCATCTAATAATTCATCATGCCATGAATATATATGAATCACAAACATATCAATAGTTATATAATGTTGTTGGATACTTTGATTGGGTGTATGAATAAGTGACTTGATTTTATGGCGTATATATATGATTTGTGCTATTAATCTAAATTGCTTGTATAAATCTACTAATGACCCCTAAAGTGGATATGAAGAACCACATGGATATTTAATGTAACTTGAAGTTGCACGCCTAAGTTGTGGATAAGACATTTTCCATCAATTTGAATATGAGGTTGTGTATACGTTAATATGATTTAAAACTTGTTAGAAAATGAGCTATTTGATATGTATATGTAAATGTGTGTGTGTCATTGTATATATATATATATATATAATATATATATATATATATATATATATATATATATATATATATATATAGATATATATATATATTATATATATATATATATATATATATATCTGTGTTATTTCTAATTAACCTTAGATATGTGTAATTGTTGTAAGAAGAGGTTGATACATGATCAAGAAATTACACATTTCCATGATGCGGGCCATATGAAGTAACTCACAAGGTATTACTAAGGGTTATGTTATAATTACATGCAATCCTAAGACCTCAATGACCATGAGCCTCTCACCTTCAATAGACTAAGGAGCATGTTATAGATACATGCAATCCTCATACCTCAATGGCCATGAGCCTCTCGCCTTCAATAAACTAAGTGGCATCTTATAGATACATGCAATCCTTAGACCTCAAAGACCACGAGCATCTCACATTCACCATGAGCTTCTCACCTTCAATAGAATAAGGAGCATGTTATAGATACATGCAATCCTCATGCCTCAATGGGCATGAGCCTCTCACCTTTAGTAAAATAAGGGGCATCTTATAGATACATGCAATCCTTAGACCTCAAAAACCATGAGCATCTCGCCTTTAGTAAATGGAATGTAGATAGGATAGAATTTTTCCTTGTTATATTGTTCTTCTTCCTACCATGAAAATTCCTAATTCAGTGGATGATCATAAACTCAACATTATTACTAATTATATTGGTATCAATGGTAATATTGATACATATTCAACATTTGAAGAAAGATATGATCTATGTGAATCCCATTCAAAATAACATTATGAAAAAGAAAATTCATGAAAGTAATATTCATACAAGGATCATTACATGTATTCAATAAGGGTGAGCATCCGAGGTAAAAATATATTCCATTTCTTTATGGAATTTGAAATGGAAGTTAGCCATTAATAATATGTACTGGTATAAATTTAATATAGTATCTTACATTTTTTTAATTAAAAATTAAAAGTTACTTGAAATAACCAAGAATATTAGCCCACGGGGCTTTGGATTTGGATTGACAATGAATGGGTGCATTGTTAAAGCACTCCTTGTGATAGGTCAGTGGTTCAAATCCCCCATGGGTGCTTACCTACAAAAAAAAAAGAAATAACCGAGAGTGTTAGAAATCATAATAGAAAATTTGTTGATAGCATAAATAATAATATACATCTTTAGAAATTAGAATTATTTAAGGGACATGGGGATGGATGAATAATAATGATATTAGTGAATTAATAATTAGAAATTTTACATAAGTGGACATGTTATGTTTTCTACAAATAATGTAAAGCAAGTGAGAGAGAGTGGCCATACAAAAAATCTAGAGGATTATTTTACTATGAAAAATTGCAAAATAAAATGGTAACGAATTTTCTCCTAATTTTATTAAATCTTCATTAAGTTTGATTTGGAAATGGATATTCATATCTCTTTAATAGCTACATAATTTATTAATAAACTATTTAGATCATTTGATTGTTGTTAATTTGTACACATTCATATAACCTTTATAACTTCAAATAGAGAGTCCCACTTCCTCTTCCATTCACTAAAATGGAGAATAATAAAACCCTAAATGACTACCAATAAATGTTGGCTGGCATTGTTTTTATTGGTTGGCATTGTTTTTCATGTAGAAAATAATTTATTTTTATTTTAAAAGAGACAAATGTAATCCCAAGATTGAGCAAGGAAGGAATTACACACATCTCCATATTACTTTATAGAATTTTCTTCCACTAGATATATGAAATGTTTAGATATTCGAGAGTTCTAAACCTAAAGTTATGGTTTTATGAGTTTGGAGAGATCACATAGGAGTTTCTATGGTTTAACAGAAAGAGTGACAATAGGTAACAGGCAACCATAGAGGCATAAGGAGGAGGGAGCTCCACTCCCTCCTATAGTAATGTGGTTTGAAACAGAGGAAGAACAGGGAACAAGAACGAGCCTCCACAATCCATGGAGGTCAAGATAAAAAACTCTAAAACTCAAAAGGCAGGAGGCAGCAAAACCCATGCAGAATAAGGGACCCATGAGGAATACCGACAAGAGGTGAAAGCGAAGGACAAAGGTCAGTGATCAGAGAATAGAACCTAGTTGGGGCCTTGCAAACCCTAAACTGTGACTAAACCGTGAGTTATACTAAATGATTTGGCTCTGTAACAGCACATGGATCACATGGCAAACTATGCCATTATATGCAAGTTTATGGGAATCTGGCCATCAGAGAAAGCATTGTACACTTTGATAAAATACAACTAGAAACCATAGGGGGAGTTAAATATACACCTTAGATCCAAAGGCTTTTTTACAATGGTGTTCATGAATATGGAGGACAGAGACAAGATTTTTGAAGGAGGACCGTGCTTCTTTGTAGCTACTGGTCTCTATATGTAGCCATGGATGATGAATTTTTTGTTGGAATGAGAAACCTTCACTTCGGTACCGATATGGATTAGACTCTACTCCTTACCTTTAGATTACTGGATCCCAATGCCTTTAAAAGCTATACGTAATAAATTAGGTCAGTTCTTAAAGATTTCAGAGGCAACTCTAAGAGGAAAATATACCTCCTATACCTGTATATGTGTGGAGATGGACCTATTAGGAGCCCTTCCAGATGAGGTCATTATAGAAGTCTATGATGAAGAATGGGTTCAAATAGTTGACTATAAGCACATCCCATTTAGATGTCACAAATGTCATGAGCATGTGCACCTATCTACAGATTGTCCTCTTAATAAAAGGGAAGAATACCTAAACACTGGCAAAGGGAAAGATCAGATAGGCTTCACCAAAGTAGGAGGAAAAGGAAAAGGAGAAGGAAGGAAGACACAAAAGAACCATACTGAGAATGATAAAAAAATAATAAGTTACAACAATTTTGAGATCTTAGGATAAAAGTAGATGGAGGTGACCAAAAAAGTACAGACGATTAGGCAGTAAGGGGGAAAGGAAAAGAGACTAGCATGGAGTTCACACAAGAACAAAATGAACACATGACAGACCCTTTGAGTACCATTGAGATAAAGAAAGACCATGAAATGACTCAAAGTGAAAGTGGCACAAAGGACCAAGACTTACAGGAGATCCTAAAAAGGGAGAACCTAGAGCTGGAAAGGCTTCTAGAACAAGGACGAAACTTGGGAATAAACTCCATAGCTTAGGAGGATGTTGATGAGGTAAAATAGATACTCCTTAAAAGGTCACGTCAAACAGCTATAGGAGTCAAAATAGGACATGATAAGTAGTAAAATAAAGGGACTTCATCAATAGGGTTAATAACAGGAAAATAAAAAAAAAAACCAGGCAAGAGGAGGGGAAGAAAAAGACAGAAAGAACTGTTGCTGGAGTGTGGAAAACTCATGACTGACTTTGGAAGGATGAAATATGTTTCTAGTTACTCCTTCAAAACCCCACCTCAATGAAAATCACAACCTGGAACATTAGAGGACTAGGGAGTAGAAGAAAACAAAGGAATCTAGGTAATAGGATCAGAGAGGAAAAACATGACATAGTGTTCACACAGGAAACAATATGCTCAGTGGAGAAGATCAGAGAAAAAAATAGAAAATGGTTAAATAGATATGATTACCTTGAGGTTAAGGCTAATAAATTTGTTGGGGTAATTCTCACTCTATGGGATCCACAAAAAATTGGTGTGATTGATGCAGAGGCATCTAGACACCATCTCTCTTTGATTATCCAACCGTTGGGTGGCAGGCAATGTTACATGATCACCAATGTCTATGGGCCTCAGTCAATGGAGGACAAACTTCGACTCCTCACAACACTGGAGGATTTGAAGAAGAGATGCCCAACTCTACCCTAGATTCTAGGAGGTGATTTTAACATGATAAAATCACTCACGAAGAATAAAGGAGGAACAAGAACACTTGGTAGGGATTTTTCCGCCTTCCAGAACTTCATCACCAACATGAAACTGGTAGATTTGGAAACCAACAATGGGATCTTCACTTGGAATAACAAAAGCGGGGGCTCTACCCATGTAGCCTCAAAATTAGATAGATTCATTATCTCAGAGGAGCTTCTTCTCATGGGAAGTAACTTGACTACACTCATACTACCTTTTGGAGGTTTAGATCACTGGTCTATTCAATTGGAAGCTTCTCTATGTGGTAAACAGAGGAAAAACCCCTCTAGGTTTGAGAATTCTTAGCTCATACATTCAGATTTCCTCACAAACATTGCAAAATGGTGGAAGGAAGAGAAACACTTTCAAGGTACAAAGATGTTCCCTCTACACTGCAAGCTCAAACACATTAAAAACAGACTCAAAGAGTGGAATAAAAAGGAATTTGGTAATATCTTCAAAGCTAAAGGAGAATTTGAAAAGAAACTAAAGGAAATAAACCAAATTCTCATCACAAATGGCTTTACAGATGAAAGAAAAGGGATGGCAGAGTTACTGTAGCATGAATTGGAAAACATATGTATACAAGAGGAAGTATTCTGGAGACAAAAACCAAGGGTACAATGGATTAAGGAAGGGGAGATAAATACCAAATTATTTCACAGATCTACCATAGTTCACAAAAACAATAATAGAATTGTGAAACATATAGATTAGCAGGGAATAGAAAGAAACATTCATGAAGAGATGCAAGAGGTTCTAGTCTAGCATTTTTAGAGAATTGCTGAGGAAACCATGGTAGGTAGGTATCAATTTATGAAAATATTTACTTAGTACATACCTAAATTGGTATCGAGAGAAGACAACTACAATCTCAACAAACTAGTAACAGAGGAAGAGATTGAGGAAGTCATTATATAGATGCACAATGGGAAAGCACCAAGCCTAGATGGCTTCAATGTGGACCTTTTCAAAACATCTTGGAGGATAGTAAAACAGGGTATTCGGGAGGTAGTGGAAGACTCTCGAATATTTAAAATAGTCTTGAAGGCGCTCAATGAATCTTTCATAGCCTTAATCCCCAAACAGGAAAAGGCCACATTTCCAAACAAATTTAGACCTATAGTATTATGCAATGTGGTGTACAAAATAATATCCAAAGTAATTTCCAATCGTCTCAAACCTCTCCTCCCTTCCCTAGTGTCAAAGGAGAAAATGGGATATGTGGAAGGAAGACAAATTCTTATTAACATAATTCAAGCACAAGAAGTGTTTCATTCACTCATTACCAATAAACAAGCAGGTATGATAATTCAGCTAGACATAGCAAAGGCCTATGATAAACTTAGCTAGTCATACATAAGAGTAGTTCTAAAAGCCTATGGATTTGATTACAGTTGGATTAAGTGGGTCATGGCCCTAGTTACCACTACTAGCTATTCAATTCTTCTCGACGTCTCTCCCTCCAAAACCTTCAATCCTACCAGAGGTCTCACGAAAGATGATCCTCTTTCCTCTTTCCTTTTTATTCTAATGATCTAAGGGTTAGGGAGGGAAATCAGTGCTGCTAAGGAGGAATGGAGAATTCAGGGTTTGAGACTCACTCAAGGTGGGGACATAGTGACTCATCAACAATTTGTAGATGACACTATGCTTCAAGGCACACCCACAATCAAGGAAGCCAAAGCATTTAAGAAAATTCTGAGGGAGTTTGCTATGGCTGTAGGCACAAAGATTAGACTTACTAAATCAAAGATTTTCTTTTTCAATATGGACATTTCGATCCAAATAAATCTTTCTAGAATTTTGGGCTTTCAAAGAGAGACATTGTCGTCGAAGTACCTGGGAGTTCCCCTCATGGACAAACCATTACAGAAGAAAATCTGGGAGCCTGTTCCAAATAAACTAAGAGATAAGATCAGAAAATGGATAGACAGAGCCCTGAATCTAGCATCGAGGCTGATTCTAACTAAGGCTATCCTCTAATCCATCCCTATCTATATGCTATCAACCATTCCGGTACCAGCTGGTGTAATTATTAAAATAAGAAGCATTCAGAGAGACTTTCTCTGGGGGAAAGGTGAAGAAAAGAAGAAATGGGCCCTAGTGGCATGCGACGGGGTATGCAAACCTAAATCCCATGGTGGCCTCTGCCTTCATTACCCAGGAATTATTAATAGAGTTCTAGGAGCAAAAGTTTTGGTGGAGATGGCTAAAAGAAATACAAGCCCCCTGGGCAAAACTATGGAAGCAAAAGTATGCTAAGGATTGGCAGGAGAAGAACCTCATAAGAATGATAGGACAAGCGAAAGGTTCACCAATTTGGAATAGGGAATGGGAGAATAGGGCTCTAGTCCAAAATCATAGTTTCTGGGAGATTAGAAATGGAAATCTAGCCTGGTTCTAGAGGATAATTGGCAGCAGGATAACAATCTCTGCAGTGAAGAATTAGCAGACATTCAGACAGATACCATCAACAAAGGATTAAGAAGGGTAAGTGACTATTGAGATCAATAAAGGAATAATGGTAAATGGAAAATATGGAAACTTCCAGATTATAGGCAAATGGGCATGTTGAATACTCAAGCTATAGCCCTTAATGGTCTTTTGGAAAAGAGACAAATCTTAAGCTCAACCTTGGACAATCAATTAAGATGGGGAAAGAGCAAGGTAAGTCTCTTCACCCTTAAAGAGGCCAAAAGGATAGACACAGGGCTTAATTTTTCAAACAATGACAAGATGTGGAAAGAACTTTGGGATAGTCCTCATTGGATGAAAGTCAAACTGTTCAAGTGGTTCGTTCAACAGGGAAAGATTCTGACATGGGATAACCTATGGAAAAGAGGATTTGTTGGCCCCTCAAAATGTTACCTGTGTGGACATTAGGAAGAAACCACTAATCATATCCTGAATAGATGCTCATTCAGTACAACACTTTGGAACTTGGTTGGAGATGTCTTCGAGCACACAGATAGACATGAAAATGACATCATTGCTACACTGAAAAACTGGCAGAATTGTTTTTCAAATAATGAGATTTTAAACTCATTATGGGTGTCGACCCCAGGGTTCTTAATGTAGAATGTTTGGAACGAGCACAACAATATGATTTTCAAGGGTAAGGTGAGCCCGATGAATAGCAACCTAAAGCTAATCCTTAAGCAACTCAAAGAGACTGTTCATATCCTGGGAGGTGTCGCTACTAGAAAACCCATAGGACAAAGAGAGGCTAGAATCCTAGAGAAGTTAGAGCTTAAGGTTTATCTCCCATGGGGTTCTATACAGATCAACAAGAATACCTCAGTAGAAAAGGCTTTCTGGCAACCTCCTTCACAAGGTTTTGTAAAATTTAACATAAATAGCGCCTCAAAAGGAAATCCAAGAGAAGCAGGGTGTGGAGGAGTCATGAGGGATGAGGAAGGAAACATACAGGTAATATTCCATAGTTCTCTAGGTAGAGAAACCAACAATATGGTTGAGCTCATGGCTATGGAATTTTTCTTGGAAACATTGCTCAAGTACAACATACATAATGTCATCATTCAGGTTGACTCGGAATTAGTTGTTAATTCGGTGAAGATGATAAATGCTAGTGCATCAATAGAGAAAATCTCAGGAAACTAAGTCTATCAAAGAATCTAATCACACCTAATAGTCCTAAGAACTCTTAGGTTGGTGCATGTCTACAGAGAAGCCAACAAAGTAGCAGACTACCTTGCCAATGAGGGGGTTCGAAACAAGCATATCGATTTGTGCTGTTGGTGGGAGGAGTTAATGGATGACAGGCTGAAGAAGGAATTCTCATCTCGGGCCCTCACTGAAAGAAAGCAACACCAAAATAGATCAAGAGACAGAATTTTACTTCATCTCAATGAAGATTAAGTTCACTTCAAAAATTTTATCTAAGGATGGGCACTATCGGTTCTCCAAGGGTGCCTCTTCAAGCAGGAAAAAAGGCAAAAATTGTGACAGGAGAAGAGATGAAAGAATATGCTACCAAGACGATCGCCATAGAGAAACAACACCATGCATAAGGCATTTCATTCAAGAGTTCCCCTTCTGGATATGTCTTCCTTACGTAATGTGTTGGAGGTCAAAGGAAAAGAAATTTGGGGTCAATCACTACTTGAGATTTACTACATGCATCAGGTGCCCTCTAGCCTAGGAGTGGTTTTCTCGGAGGACAAGCGATGCCATTTAGCAAGCAACGTGTGGTGGTGGGAGAAAAGTGATTACCACCTTCATCACTAGGTAATCCGTGAGCAGATGTGCAGTCCCTTTTGGCTTGTGGCCGTCAAATCTAGAGAGGGAAGATCTACGGCCACCTTTTGGCATGCAAGTTGGTGGCACTGAAAAGATAAAACTACTAATGGTTTACCACCTTCATCGGGCGCCATCCAAACCAAATACGTTTTTTATGAGAAGCCAACAATTCCACTCAGGAAGCAACATGGCAACACGTGGTAGAGGACGGAAAAAGAAAACCGCCTTCATCGCGTGGTATTCAGCAAGCTTTTAAGTTGCGCAATATGAACACCAGCCATTGGATTGGGCAGAAAAGATCAATGGTCAGTGTTGATTGAGAAGCTTAAGGGTTTTACTGCATGTGTTTGTTTTTTCCACTGGATAGGAAGGAGTCAGATAAACGATGAGTTTTGAGGTGCAAACTTTGGTTCCACTAGCCCGCTTACAGTTCCAGGGTAGTCTAGGCATTATTTCTATTTGACTTTTGGAGGATTTGATGGGTACTTTGGGTCTCTTCCCTCTCCCTTTGCAGGAGGTTGTGCCTCTATGCATCTGTTGTAACCTATGTAAATAATTTTTTACCTAAGTTAATAGAAGGACCATCTCTTGATTTAGCAAAAAAGAAATGTTTAGATATTCCTCTAAATTTGAAGAAATGTTTAAATATCTAAAAAAAAAAATAGTTACTCTTGTCTTTGAGTTTTCTTCTCTAAATTTGTCCTTATATCTAAAATACATAAGCGTGTATATTCTTGCATGATTTTTTCCACTAGGGGATCTCTTGTGTGCTTGCATGAACTTTGTTGACACTCTATTATCCTTTTTTCTAGTGTCAAATTCATGCATGTGCTACTCTCAAATTAAATGATAGGTTCAAAAAATTGTTTTTAACTCCTATAAAGTGACTTGGCTTTATTATTTTTTAAAAATATGGAGGCTACTCTATCTCATAAGATAATGTTAGATGTTAATTGAATAGAAAAAATAAGTTAGTTGAGAATAGATTTATTTGTTACTATAAAACCCAGTTTGTATGTGTGTTCCTTCTTCTATCCCCTAAACATGTGACTCTCCATAAGACAAAAGCTATATGATATTTTTATTATTCGATCCAAAACTCTAAGAAAATATTCTCCGTGTAGATGAGTTCTAATCAGAAAATACACCTCTCAAATAGGAAATTCTAGGGTTACCCTTAGAAGGTCCATCAAAAGTCCATTTGATAAGGGCACAATGATGGGAAAAATAAGTATTCTATGAATGATTCAGGTCACGAGGAAGCTTATCTATAAGAATTCTCATGTTTTAATCCAGATTTAGTCTCTTCAAGATTTCTACCTCTAAAATGTTTACCTTCCAATCATCCATCGACCAAGAGACAACAAGAAGGGTTTCTCTAATTTTTTGTATAATCACATCATTTAACACTGTAACCAAACTATTTTTATCCATAAAAATTCTTGCATTCCTTTCCTTCCCCTAATTCGAGAGAAAAAACATGTAACTTGGATCCAATTCGTATTAACTACATGGTTTTTTAATAGAACAATTCCATCTAACTAATGATTTTTCTATATTGCCCTAGTTATAGTTATTATTACAAAAAATGAAGGGAAGAATGGGCCACACCGCCTTTGAAAATTTACATGGGTTAAGCATATTCTTTATAGTTTCTTTAGCATGTGAACAAAGTGTAAGAAAGGATGCTCCTTCAACACCATTTTCTCTAATCCACTCCTCAGTAAGTAGGTTGTGCCTTACAATGAACCATAGGTAAGTCAAAAATTTTGGATAGTTAATGTCTGACTAGATGTTGCTCCAAATATTGTTTTATCTTGATTTTCATGGCCTATAAGAAATGAATGAGATTCCTTTACATGTAACATTCTTTTAGGACTATTACCCTAGTGCAATATATCTTTGTCTCGTGAGAATAGTATTTTTCTTTCTAATAATTCTTGTTCAAACAATTCCGATGGAAATACGTGAGATGAGAAGTGCTAGAGTTGCTTAACCTTCCACCTCTTCCAAAGTTCATCATCTATCTCTAGCTAACAATAATCCTTAACCCACACCACTCCTAAGTTAGTTGTAAAAAGTTTCAAATGCTAATGTATTCTCTCTTAGTAATTCGTGGTAATTATTTCCATGCTTCTTCCCAAAACATGGTTTAACGTCCCTTACGTATCTCCCAAAAACCATGACTCCTCATCAACTTTTTATTTTCCTTATCCCATCTCCATATACTTAGTCCATCGATATTCAAATTATATCTTAATATGCCTCTTACTACATGAGGGGAGTGTTATTCCACCTACCAACCACCACCACCATATTTTTACCCCTAATGCCACACTTAATGTTTTCGGGTCACGGAAACGTAACACTTCAACAGATCTTGGTAGAATAAGAGTTTCCCATGCTACCAAGGGCTATTTAGTTTCCTTATTTGTACCCCTTCAAAGGAAATATCTTCATTTATAGATAAAAGTCTTCCAAATAAAGTTAGGTGTATACATAAACAACATTTGATAAATGGGAATTACCTGAAGCATAGATTTCATTGGGTCCAATCTCGGTGTAAAATTCAAAGCTCAACATGTCCAATTTTCAATATTGTTGGTAAGCTTTAAAAATGAAAGTTTTCCAATAGGAAGTGTGCTCTGAAATTAAATGTAATGGCACATTGAGATAATTGATAAGGATACCTTAGGATTTCATAAAAATTCATATAAGGGAACTTAACTATTTCTCATCTTTAAGGGTTTTTTTACCAAATAGACATACATCATCAACAAATTATTGTTATTTAATAGGGATGCCTTCACCAAATAAATGCTACCCGCAAAGAATCCCTCTAAATCAAGATTTTTTAAAGAATCCCCCTAGTCCTCCCATTTCCAAGATGAATAAAAAAAGGGATAAGGGATTTTCTTTCTTGAGCCAACATGACAGGTTAAAAGTACCAGAAGGGGAACCATTAATAAATATAGATAAACAACAAGTCCATATAAGATATCTCACCCAGGAAATCCATTTCCAAGATAAACTAAAAGCATCTAGGTCTTGCAATAAATAATCTTAGCTAATCCTATCAGAAATCTTCGACAAATTCAACATGATGATCATTACTGATTTCTTCATAATTTTCAGGGATTGAATAATCTCTTGCACTATTGGAATTCCATCAAATATTTGTCTTCCCTCTATAAAGTGAGTTTGTTTCGAAGAAATATGTACTTTCAACAATGGCTTCAAATGATTAAAAATAACAATGGAAATCACCTTGTAAATGACGTTGCACAATGGTATGGGTCTAAAACCAATAGGATCTTATTATTTTCCAACCTTATGAGTTAGGGTAAAAAAAGTAACATTTAAACCTCCCCACATAAACTAAAACTTCCTAGATTCCTCCACCACCTCACAAATCTCTTTGTCCAAGCAAATCCAACCAACTTTGGGAAAAATTGAACTATGGGCATCTAGATCAGGTGATATGTTTTCAGGCATAGCACTAATTATTTCCTCCACTTCTTGGAAACCATGTGGTCACACTAAAGGTGATTTCTGCTCCTTACTGATGTTTTTTGGAGTACATGTTCTAATATTATTGATAGCAAATTTTATATTGTGTGAAGGCTTTGTCAGTACATCCCTGTCATAAGCTATCAATTGCTCCTTAATTTACTAATGTTTTATCTTTCTCTATCCATCATTTGCATGAGCAAACACAGCTCACATGCCTATGTTGAATCATAGATTTGTAAAAAAGGTTAGAGTTATTTCCCCCCTCTTTCAACCATTGAACTCTAGATGTTGTTGCCATAATGTTTCTTCGTGTTGTATTCTCATTTCAAGATTATTTAGTGTGATCCCCTCCTTCATCAGTAAATCAAAATAGTGTCCTTCTATAATCATATGCTACTGAATATCCTTCATCTAGTACTCCAACCTTTGTTTTTCGTTTAATGTATTACCAAATTCCATCTTCATCCATGACTGAATATTTGCTTTCAATTCTTCAACTTTCAACTGCAAGGTATGCATCTTATTCTTTGCTTGTATTGTGATTGACTCCCACCATACTCTAGCTTTCTCTAAAAACTCAAGTGTCTTTAGTCAAAAAATCTCAAAACGAAAAGGTTTAATACATGGGGCTTCTTTAAAATAAATCTCGAAATGAGTTGGCCAATGATCTTATCCAAGAGATGGGATAATAGTTTCTTTGGTAAAGACTTCCTTATCAAACATTGATTCAGACACCAAAAATCAGTCAAAGTGACTAGATACCTAATGTCTACCCCACCTTCGATTATTCATATTCATATTTTTATCCCATAGATATGATTTTTAATTAAATTTGGAATAATTCAAGTTTAATATTCTTTACAAATGGTTGAGGTATCTGTTTTAATAATGTCATGTTATTTTTGTTAAAATAATGAGATTATGAGATTATTGATATTGTATGTTGATAAAGTTAATATCAATTTTTTGCAATGTATGCCCCTATTTTCACTATAATTTAGAATAATCATTGAGTGCATTCTAGAATTGATGATTACACGACTTTCCTAATTGATATGCTTTGACTAGATTGATGTTTGGTACTCTTTCAGATTATACACTAATAATTTTGCATGTCATGGATATATGTGAATCATGAAAATATCAAGGGTTACTTAATTTTGTCGAATAGTTTCATTGGGTGTTTGAACAAGTAACTTGTTTGATGGTGGATATATATGATTTGAACGATTCCAATAATATTCTTATTCAAATCTATTAATGACCTCTCAAGTGGATATGAAGAACTACATGGATATATGCAAAGCGAGTTAAGTTACATGCCAAAGTTGTAGATAGGACATTATCTATCAATTTGAATACAAAGTTATGTACATGTTAATATGATTCAGAACTTGTTGGAAGAATGATATATATATATATATATATATATATATAATATATATATATATATATATAATATATATATATATATATATATATAACTATTATTATTGCTAATGAATCTTGTACATGTGGAATAGTTGTAAGAAGAGGTTGATACATGATAAATAAATTTCACATTTCCATGAGGGAAGATCATATGAAGCAACTCACAAAGTATAAGTATGGAGCATGTTATAGCTAATTGCAATCCTTAAGACCTCAATGACCACTAGCCTCTTATGTGAGTAAATTTTATATAAATAACATAGAAATTTTCCATGTTATATTGGTTTCCTTCCTACCATGAAAATGTCTACTTGAAAAGATGACCATAACCTCACCATTAGTACTAATTATATTGGTATCAATAATATTGTTGATACATATTAAATATTTTAAGAAATATATCCATTATTTGGATCCCATTAAAAATTACATTATGAATAAATAAATTAATGAACTTAATATTCCTACAAGGATAATTACATGGATTTCATGAGAGTGAACATTGGAGTAAAAATGCATTTTAGCTCTTGATGTAATTTGAAATGGAAGTTAGATATTAACAATACATATTAGTATAAATTTAATATATTATGCTACATTTTTTAATTTCAAAATAAAACTTTTTTTTGAAATAATCAAGAAAAATGATAATGGGAAACTTTAAAATTTTAAAAAATTACTGACCGAAGAAATAATGATATATGTTTTTAGAAATTAGAATTATTTGTGAAAGGGAAAAATGGGTGGATGAATAATAAAGATATTATAATATCCCCCAAAAAACTATAAATATTTTATTTACCACTGTAAGAAAACAAACTAAATAATGTTGTTATTTTTCTGTTTAGATTAATAATATTGTTAATTTCTAAAGTTAAATAAATGATTGAGTAATAAAAGATTTGTAACTTCTCATTAAAAAAGTTGGAAGAAAGCAGTAGGTAGCAAAACCTTAACGGTCTCCCCTGACAGAAAACACTCCAAAGAAAAAAGGGTAGGGAAGAAAAAACTGTGCTGTAGAGACAAACGCTCAGAAAAAAGAAAAAAAAAACATATACATTTAATATGGATAGGCCTATTTCAATATCTTTTAAAGCTTTATGTTAACCTTTTGCTAACTTGTAAACACTCATATAACCTTTATAACTTAAATTTAACCTCTCTAACTTGGAGGTGGAAGCGTCACTCCATCTTACTGTATTGATCCTATCTTTAGACTCTAACTATCACATGAGGAAAGCTGAACGATACCTAAACTTTGCGATATTCAATAATATTTTGATAAATTTGAGGCGTAAAAGTCAATAGATCGACGCTTCTTGTATTCAGATGGATGCAAAGACTCGTGGAAAGACTGGCCAGCGAACTGCAAGTCATCAAACGATCATCCGTGATGATGTATTGCTGTGAGATTAGGGATGCTTCGGTTTGAAAACCCCTCATATCACTGTGAAAACGTGCGCCTACGTCCAATAGTTTCAATTTGAAATTGTCGTTTTCAGACGCGGTCTCCACGAAATGAAAATGATGTGTTCCATGTTAATGACGTGTTCCATGTTTATATACGAACCATAGAGTGTGAACGTAAACCGAGCGGGCAAAGCTAAGGCAACGTTGTAATCTACGTAAAAGTCAGATGCATGCAAAGACACGTCATCAAACGCACTGCAAGTCATCAAACGATCATCTGTGATGATGTAATGCTGTGAGATTAGGGATGCTTCGGTTTGAAAACCCCTCATATCACTGTGAAAACGTGCGCCTACATCCGTATTTCCGTCACTACGTCCCATAGTTTTCACATGCGTTCTCCACGAAATGAAAATGATATGTTCCGTGTTTACAGGGACATTACCAAGAAAGGAAAAATATATACGAAGCATAGAGTGTGAAGGTAAACCAAGCGGCCAAAGCTAAGGCAACGCTCTAATTTACTGAATATTTCAAACTTAAATTTTTGTTTTTCTTATTTATATTTTAATGCAGGAGTGATCGATATTTAAACGAATTTCTAAAGAACAGAAAACCCTGAAGCGGAAATAAAAAATTAAGTTGTTTATTTTATTATCATGAATATATAAATTTTATTGAAAATATATAATATATTTCCTCACGAGGGTGGGTTTTATTGGTGATTAATACTGATTGGTTAGGATTCCAAGTTTAAACTTCCTCCTATATATTAAAAATAAAGATTAAAAAACGAGTTTAGTTAGATTTTTTCTGAGTTATATTTTGATTATAAATATGTATTTCCGGTTAATCTGAAATATTAGAAACATATAAAAAATTTGGTGTTGTAAATCTAATTTGAAAATAGAAAAAGATATCACTATGAGAATTTTAATTAGGGATTCTTTTGTTGTAAAGTATTGTGTAAACTATGAGATTTGAAATTGAAATCCTAGCAGAATACACATGTTGTGAGTGACTTATTTGTGACTTTCTAAGTCACCGGATTCGTCCTAAACCCCTTGCGAATCCCAAATCCGGCGAATCCGACACGACTCGGTCTGGATTCGTGTCCAAATCACAGGACACATCGTGTCCGTTTTGGACACGTCGTGTCCGAGGGCGTGTCGCGATTTTCAGGGGCGTGTCACGATTTTAGGATACGTGTCCGGTTTCCAGGACTCGTTAAGCTCAGTGCCGGAAAGAAAAGGGTGTGTTTGCTCATTAATATTTTCATTTGGCAAGTGATTTGTGCTGTTGCAGCAAGGAGTAGAGCATTTTGGCAGCTCCATGATCAAGTCTAGGCCCTAGTATTGATATGCTATTCATGGTAATGTTAAATTCTTAAAGTAAAAGTGACATTCTCCTTAAGCTTCATTTTCATCCTTTTACTTAAATTTTTAACATTACCATGAAATGACTCAGGATGTTTGAGAGTGGTTCCGACCTCATTGGATTTCATATGGAGAAAGTAGAATTTTCGATTTCATTCAAAATCCAGCAGACTTATCAGTTTTTCAGGATTTTAGGATTGGGGGATTACAATGTTTCCATTGAATTTTGTCATGTATTAGGGTATGGAACTTGTATTTAATCAAGAGCACCAAACCAAGAGCTTTTGAATATGGCACTCCCGCTCTCGTTTTCGCTCCTGCTCCCTGCTTTCGCTCCCACTCCCAAGTAACACTGTTCCTGATGATATGGGTCTGGACACCACTGTTGAGTTGACATTGGCCAACATGGATCTCAATGATCCAGTGCTAGAGCCTGTTAGATTTGATGACTTAGAGGGGTCAACCTCCATACCAGTAGATGTAGAGGCGACTATGGATACAGCGGAGTAGGAGGACGTAGGGGACAGCAGTGGGGACCATGATGATGGGGACAATGATGCTGATTCGAATGCTGATTGATGCCTTGAGGCTTGTATACTTGTAGTTGTTTTATATTTTCTATTTCTATTTGCCATTGGCATTGCACCAACACTACCTATGTAACACATTTTGATTT
>APFE031121092.1:0-22265 GCA_000404065.3 Pinus taeda | reverse complement strand
ATGATCCTACAAATTAGCTCTAACAAGTGCTAACTAAGAGAAAATTTTGCCACGCACCAGTCCATAATCTATCGGTGCCAATTGTCCCATCACAAATCACAATTGGTGAGAGCCGGCGAGTTTATGGTTTGTGAACGTGACGGGGCGATGTGTGATTGTGATATGGAGGACCCGACAAAACTATTAACTAGAACTCATAAAATTATTTCATCCGGGATCCTTTTGCAATTCGCAATCGACAAAGTACTGACAGTCTTATATATGTGGGACTCTAATTTCTGTGGTGTGTGATTGTGATTATCACATCGCAACCCTTCCCTGCTCGGGGGTAGATCGTCGCATCGCAACTGCTGAGTATTATTCTTTAATGCCTTTCTGCCTACCATGTTGTGATGTGCAACTGCGATTATCACATCACACCGTGGCTTGTTTCAGGGCCAATTTTTAATGTCGATCCACTTGCCACATGCAATTTGTGAAATGTGAGGGCCAATGGTGGCCTGCCACTTGGTGCTTCCCCATTCGTTGTAGAGCCCTGCCGCATCATCCTTTCCTGGCATCTATCCAAGTCAAACCCGAACTTTGACTTTCTCTAACTTCTTTATACGAGCTCATATTCGAGTGTCATTCACACTGTTGGAATCAGGATGATGAGATATTTGATCTAAAGCTAATTTTATAAAGATTATGACACTTTGAGATTTGAGCCTAATTTTGAGCCCTTGATCACTCCTCCCCACTGGAAGCCTTTTTGACCCCAAAAGGATCACTTTCAATTGTCCAGCAAGTGAGGGTACAGTTCCCTCACCTTTCCAATCTTGATCCATTTATCACTGACTTGGAACTTGTGATCTACACGATGCTTGTTATGCCTTGTTGTGTACTTGTCTCTGCCCTTTTCAAGCTATACTTGCACTGTTTGATGTACCATTTGGAGTTGTTCAATAAACTCTTTGGCTTTGTTCATGTTACTATTAGTGGCAACATCCTTCTTACTAAGATGATACAATACATTATGATGCAAATGGTAAACAAATTCCTCCACTTGATTCCTTTGAGTCAAGCTTGAATGTACATCTTGAAAGTATGTATTCTTCTAAACATAACTTTCATGTAAAACAAAATGGTGCTTGAGGAAAGTAGTTATACAAACTATAGGATTAGAAAGTACATCAACAAAATTGTTGCTTATACCTTTTGACTTAGTGGAATAGTAGAATAAAACCCATCCAATGGAAGTGCCTTTGTCGCTGCAACTTAAACACTTCACCACTGAAAGTTTCTGGATGGAAATAAATGGGTTTACCACATTTCATAAAGAATGTGCCCATGGCATAGTCACATACATCATCCTGCAAATTAAATGAATTTTTCAAGTTTAGAAGAGCAAGTATAAAGGTTGAACTAATATTTCGTCTTAAAACATTAAATTCCTCTTGTTGTTTGCCTCCCCACTGGAAGATCTTTTTCACAACTACCAATGAATGCAAATGAGATACAATAGAAGAAAATTTAACAAAATCTCTCCTCCAACATTGGGTTGCCCCCAAAAGACCTCTTATCCAAATGACTATCTTGAGCATGCCTGCGTAAATTGCGAGCAGAGAAAAGGCGTTTATGGCTTTACAGGGATGTATAGTTATTTCATCCATGTTTGTAGGAATGGAGTCAATAGCACCATAGACTGTTATGGCTAAATGGAGTACCAGAACGGAGCCCAGAGTGACATATTTGTAGCTTCCATAGATCCCACTCGCTGGAATTATGGTATCGCTCTCAAGTACAACTTCAATGTCAGTTGACCAATCCATAATGGCATATTTCTTGGAGAGGTCTAACTTCAATTCACCTTCTCCACGTCCCACACAGACTGCCAGAAAACCATTGGAAACCTAAATGCGCTTGGAAGAACCAATTTAATGGCTTAAGTTCATTAAAGAAGTTTTATCCAACATATACTTTGACATCTTCAGGAACAAACGTTCTTTACATATGACATCAAGTAATTTTTTCTCATACATGACATGTTCATAATGAAATTTTTGAAAATGAAAAAATCATCCAGGTAGACTATCATGTCTAGAAATGGCTTCAATATGTCTTGCTTCATATGCATGAAAGAAGTAGGAGCATGGAAAATACCAACAAGCATAACAAACCACTCAAACAAACCTTGTGTGGTTTTGAATGTCGTCTCCCATATATCTCCTTTAACAACTATATTTTGATGAAAACCACTTCTTGAATCCCATTAAATGAAATGCTTACCATTCTTCTTGGGCGCCCACACAAGAGGTGCACCACATGGTAAAGGATTAGGCCAAATGATCCTTTTATTCAACAATCCCTGGAATTGCTTCTTAATTTCTGCTCTTTCCATCACTGACATCTTGTACATGCCAATGTTAGGAAGATGTCACTTTTGCTACAACTGTAACTCATTTTGGATTCCTCTCTTGGGAAGTAATCCTTTTGGATCGTGAAACACCTCATCATCATGGTTAACTACATCAACCATTTGAGGTTTCAAATTAGAATTACAACCATCAAATGCTTCACAATCAATATCATTCTTTGGTTTGATCATGAGAATCACGAAATTCATGCTCAAATTCATTAGTATTTTTCTCTGGCTTGAATTAACAAGCGAGAGATTTATTTTCTTGCTATGAGTTCTCACAATATATTCTACTCCATTTTGAATAAATGATATTTGTTTTCATGTATATGGAAGATAGTTTTTTTGTCATAAAGGTACGGAATGCCCAAAAGTATGCCACAGATATCTAACAACACAACATCAAGCTCCACTTCATCTTTGAAATTTTCAGTAATGGAAAATTTCAGTTTACACTTTCTCGTAAACCTGTAATTGTGCATTGTCACACACCCATCCAAGTGGATACAATTTATGATGTGGATCAGTTTCCAAGTTTAAACTTTCAACAATGTTTTCAGAGATAAGATTTGCTTGAGAGTCACTATTGAAAAACATATCAATATTGTTATGTTTTGAGATCACCCTTATGTGAAAAAATTATATTCTCCTCTTTTCATTTGGAGTTTCATTTTGTGAGTCTAAATAATTAGTGTTGGCAATGGATTCTTTTCCTTTTAACCCCATGGCTGTGATTTTAGTTTCATCACCCGAATCAGACCCCAAATCGTCTTGAATGACGACAACTGTATTTTATTTTTCTTTGTTGTTGAATTTCTTTGGTTTCATTTCGAGATGAAGCTTCCAATAATGAATTTCATCGTGACCCTCTCTGGAACAATGTTTACATATTTTATTTTTCTCTCCTTTCTTTAGAATGGATGCAATTTTCTTTCCCTTGAAATTTTCTTTCTCTTTACCCTTAAATGGCTTTTTACTACCTTCTTCTGGGGTGTTTTTCCCTCATTCCTCAAGATTAGTGGCTTGCACACACACATAATCTAGATTTTTGGGATTAAACATTAATATAATATGTGTAAGGTAATTGTGTAAACCCCTTATGTACTTCAATAATGTGTCATGTGATTGTAAACCTACACCTAACATCAAAGACAATTTTCTGAATTCTTGGGTGTAATATTGAACATTTTGACCTTTAAGTTGTCTAAAGTTCCACCAATTCATGATGAATTTCTGCATATAAGCTAGAGGGTCAAATTGTCTTTTGATTATAGCAATGAGATAATTCCAACAGATTGAAATCTTACCATTTTTTCTAATCTCCTATAAAGTATTTGATTCCCACCATACCAATGCTGCACCCTCCATTCTCAAGGAATCTAACTGAATATTTATGTCATCCTCTTGAAGGTTTTGAATCTTGTACTAGACCTGCAACTGACGAATCCAATTATCAAGCTTCTCTAGATTCACTTCACCATTATACATGGGCAACTCAAATTTAACATCAAATTTTAAAAAAGGTGATTTACTAGTTCCATTTGAGGTGTGACGATGAGTATAAGTGATGGTTATGTTAGTAGAAGAGGGTGAAGATGCTTATGAAGAAGATGGTGGAGAGGGTGGAGGTTTGTCTCCATTTCCATTACCTCCTTTTCCATTACTTCCTCCTGAAGAGCCTTCTCATTTGGGAGGTTTTGAATTTCCCCTTGCAACTTGGTATTCCTCTCTTCATAGAGGACCTTCACCATCTTTGTCATATCAAATAAAGCCTTTCTAAAGGTCTTCTCATCTTTTTTCATGTTTTTAGGTTCTCCTTCATGAGACATGTCTCTGTAGTATCAATTGCAACTTTAGGCTAAACTGGTGTTGGAGATTGTGGAAACCTTGCTCTCCTTCCCCTTGACCCAACTTCAGGGCTTCCAACCAGCCTCCCTTCTCCTTTTTTGAGTTTTAACCTTGTAAGCATGACATAAACTTGCAAACAATTAAATCCTTCTTTCACAAAGAAAACCTAGCTGCTATGATACCAAAATGATCTGATTTATAATATTAGATTGTTGTGCTAAGATCCTCCTCAGATTAGAAACAAAATGGTTTTATTGTGCTTAAGTATTCATGAATTTTTGCAAGTGAAATGATAAGTTTTTCTGTTAATTTTATGAGCCATTTAACATAAATAAGAGACTGAACAACAACATAAACATGTACAAAACATCATCAAAAACACATTATAATAAGAACATGCTAAAGAAGTTCACCCCTTCTAGGCTACGTTTCCTTGGTCTAACTCCCAATATCTTGGGCCTCTCTATTATTCTCAAAAGTGTAAAAATATGTGTTTACAATGTTCACATGCTTCTGAAACCTACTCCAATGAGTCCAGAATGTCCAAAAATGGTTATCTAGCCTCTTTTTTCATCTAATTTGGTGGAAAGCTGAAGAAGTTATGACTTCTCCTAGTTTTCCCACTGTTCGCTCCACAAATTTCTCCAAATCTGACATGATCCTACAAATTAGCTCCAAAAAGTGCTAACTGAGTGAAAATATTGCGACGCAGATGTCCATAATCTATCGACATTGAATGTCCCATCGCAAATCATAATCAGCGAGAACCAGCGGGCTTATGGTTTGTGAACATTGTCGGGCGATGTGCGATTACAATAGGGCAAACTCGATGGAACTATTAATCAGAAGTCATAAACTTATCACATATGGGGTCCTTTCACAATTTGCAATCGATGGAGTACTGACAGTCCTGTATATGTGGGACTCTATTTTCTATGGTGTGCGACTACGATTATCACATCGCAACCCGTCCTTGCTCGAGGGCCAATCGCCACATCGCAACTACCATGGCTAATTCTTTAATGCCCTTTCCACCTGCCCTGTTCCAATGTGCGATTGCGATTATCGCATCGCACCTTGGCTTGTTCTGGGATTGATTTTAATGCCTACCCACCTACGACATGCGATTTTCAAAATGTGGGGTTAATGGTGGCTTGCCACTTGGTGCTACCCCATTCGTTAAAGAGACCTGCCACATCATCTTTTCTTGCCATCTGTCCAAGTCAAACCTGAACTTTGACTTCCTCTAACTTCTTCATACGAGCTCAGATTCGAGTTTCGTTCACACCATTAGAATTAGGATGATGAGCTCTTCAATCTGAAGCTAAGTTTATAGAGATTCTGAAACTTTGCGTTTTGAGCCTAATTTTGAGCACCTGATCACTCCAGGACTAATAACTCAACCCAAGTTGTTCCAAGGCTTCCATAGTGTTTTTTCCAACCCACAACCTTAGGGAACCTAAGCACCAATCATAAAAAAGACAAGTGGAAAAACCCACAACACTATGACTATCCACGAAATGGCAAGGAAAGGCTAAAACCACTACCAATCCAGGAAAATCTCCATGCAAATGACAACATATAACTAGAAAATCACATGCATATACCATGCATCCAAAAATCAACAAGGAAGTTACACATCCAACTTGTTACATGTCAAGAAATCAAGTTGTATTTTTTAATCCGAATCTTCCATTGTGCTCTCCTACTTTCCTTTGCCTTCCGTCTCCAATCCAAGTGAATATTAGAGTGCTCCAAGCATGCTATAAAAATGCTCTAAGTGTGCAAGAGTATGAAAGAATGAAATGAGATCTCTAAAACTGAACTGATAAAAGGTTGTGAACTAATCATTAGAAGTCTTTTTATCATTGAGGCCTCTATTTTCTTCATTTTTCTTTAAATTTATCTCTCATGCAAATATGTGTCTCCTCACCTTCATTTTCTCCTATTTTCCTTTATTTTCATAAATAAAATGCCAATTTTTGTCACTTTTCATTTTCCAATTTCCATAGCCATTAATTAATCACAAGTGATACCCATGATTATGTTTAACCTCAACTTGGAATATTTGTCTCGTGACCTTAGTCTTATTTTATTTACATGGAAAATCATTCAGGGGTTGTTACAAACCCCTCCCCCTTGGGGGAACACCATCCTCGGTGTTCGATGACATCTATGACAAAAAAACTGTTGAAAACAAAACATACTTCCCATGGAGATTTATAACATAGTTTGATGCAGTATTTACAATGACAACTACTGCAAACCATCACAATCATACCACGTATTGGAGATTTCAACACAACTCATTGTGATATCTACAAAAACATCCATATGAACATGTTGGGATAAGGTCCTTAGGGTCAATTTATGATAGTTTTGTAATAGTTTTTGTAAAATAATGTAAAGTCTCCACGAAATGAGGAAGTGGAGCGCAAAGCTAAGTAAGAGTCAAAAGGGCATTAGTCCCTTGTAAGGGTAGGTGATAGGTCAGTTTTGAGACTCACCCATGAGATGCGGCCATGGTATTGTAATGAAAAAATCTGTACATAGTTGATTCTTAGCGAGTCTTAGAGATAACTTTTGATAGAGTTTCATTGTAAGGGCAAGTTGCTAAGGTAGGAAAAGTATGTTTCTGGTCCCTAGGAGAAAGGGGAAGGCTCTTGTAGCTAAGTGCGCTGAGACCTTGGTAAGTTCGTAGATGAGTGCATGGGCCCTTGCAACTGAGTACGCAGGGCAGAAAGAGTCTGTAACTGAATGTTATATCTTAATAAAGGCTGGTTTTGAGAAATTACGTGCATTTGTGACTTGTTTAATTACTTTTGTGAAGTTTATGAATCTTCAATTTGTGATCTGTTTTATATGACGTAATGCTTTATTTATGCGTGAAAATGGTAAATCAGTAATATTTATACATAATCAGTATAATTAACCCCCTTCGCAAAGATCGAGAAGTCCTTAGAGAAATATGCAATAGTTAACTAATTGGAAAGTGTGGATCGGTGCGAGGGCAAATCTAGGTTGTAAAGGATGTAGACTTTCTAGTTTATTGTGTGAAAGTAGTAAATTTGTCTCTTTTATGCATGTTAAGGACAATTGTGTACCTTCACAAAGATCTGACGGTCATTTTGATAGAGTTGTCATAGTTGATATTTGGAAGGAATAGATCTGCGGGAAGGCAAATCTAAGCTATAGATCCTCAAGAGGAACATCACACAAGCCTTTGGATGCAAAAACTTGGTTCTAGCATCCCCCAAGACTACTTCGAGTGAGACTGTAGCCTACTATTTGTAGGTTGTTTCTGAAAGGGACAAAAGTTAGTGTTTTTTTGGTTGGTGCGAATAACTCTGACCCTAGGTTAGGCCCCCTTAAGCTAACAAATGGTTTCGTTGCCGAGACTGGGATCAATTTGAGGAATGTATGATGTCGAATAAGTGCTTCCCTACCAAGAAGGAAATAGAGAAGTGGCTCGGTCGAAAGGAACATGTGTTTGCAGCTCAGGAGAAAAAAAAATACGTGATTACCAAGGAGCAGTGGTCAAGCAAATACCTATACTCAGAATAAACTGTGAACATTTTATGTTTCTTCCCTAGCGAGTGGCTGTCTAGATTGGTAGACAGTCAAGGTACATGGATACTTGATGGCCCTTCCGTGTGGACTCCAGAACTAGTGAGGCGCTTGGAAGCTTTAGAAAACAACATTGCGTGGATCGTTGATCATTGGTTTGACCGAACACTTGGAGCATTTATGACTGAGTTTTTGATCGATACAACTGTCAGTTACAGCGAAGCAGAGCGCAGGCTCTTCAAGGGACCATGAGGTAAGTACTTATGATCTTCAAAAACTTGGATTAAGATGATGTTATGTGAAAAATAGGTTATACCATTACCTTGATGTCTGGGACTACATGAAGTAGAAAACCATTTGGAAGAAACGAAGAATCAGGCTCTAAATACAGTTTGTTATTGGTATCCTCATCAAGTGATGATAAAGGAACAATTCTGAATATGCCATGAAGTGCGTTGCAGTTGGTAAGTCAGGATATCTCACGGGTACCTCATCCATCCACTCCACCTCCACCTTCACCTCCACCACATACACCTAAACCTTCACCTCCACCCCCGCCTCCACCTCCACCATTCAACATGGCTTACACAATGAAGATGTTGATATTCAAAGGGGTAGGGAGAGAAGACCCCAAACAGTTCTGGTTCATTGCAGGCATTGTATGGACAACACAACAAATTATGGATGATAACATAAAGAAAGCGCAACTGGTCATGGCATTACAACACCGAGAATTAACATGGTACATCAAGTACTACACTGATAACCCCAATGCAATGTTGGCATAAACTTAGCATGCACTGAATAAAGGCTTTAGAAAGCTTAAGTCAAAGGTGCAGTTGGTAAGTGAGTTCAAATAAATTCGACAAAATGTAACTGAGTCATCCTAGGATTTCGATCAGAGGTTTAAATCCCTGATTAGGTAGGCCAATATGGTGATTACATATTCCCAACATTAGGACTAGTATATCGCATCGCTTTTACCACACTTAAGATTTTCACTTTCATAACAAAAGATAGCAACCCAAGCAAAGGTTGTATAAATCCCGATGAGGTTGGAATCCTCACCAATACAAGATACAAACATTGGAGTACAACATATTCACTCATAGCTAGAAAGAATGCACTTAGAGTTGCAGAGCCTGAAGAAGGGAAAGGAGGCCTAACCTAAAGTTCACGTGGAAGTTTGGTGCTTGAAATGCAAGGTCCATGGTCACTGTTAGCCCTGAGGTGCAGAGCTAACATTTTGAAGGCTAAAGGAAGGACATGGTCTACTTCGTTGTCCTCAAGAGGACCCCACATGGGTCATTACCCCACTTTCCTCACTCTTCCACATTTCATTTTGTTCATTTCCTAACCCGACCCTCACACCCTAATGAAACCTTCTTTCTCCTTAGCCTTAAGAAAATTAACCAAAAAGCCCTGGCAAAACCATATCTTTCCGTCATACGCGCACTCTACACATTTCTCGAGGACGTCTCGTATTTCTGTGTCCCTCCGTCGTTGATCTTCCCCCGCCGATATGACGGCCTATGTTTCATGATAAAAAAAACATTCTTGATCATTCCCTTCCATTAGATCACCCTCGCCAGATCTAATAACTATCGCCCATATCATGTAAGCAACAAGCAAGAGGAATACCCACCCGATAAAGGCGGTTTTTCTCTCTCCCCCACTGCTACGTGTCATCCACTAAATGGAATCAGGCAGACTCTGCCATTTACCACTTACCGCCTGATGCCCTTCCGATAGAAACCATAACCAGTAAAAAAAACCACCCCCGTGTGTTATCATCTGCACACCTCCTCTACCCAATAGTCGTTCGATCTACTCACCTGAGATCTAACGGCTCGGACATGTTCCGCTCTCACCACGACCTTGGGCCTCCTGCACCTGATCTCCACCATGCATTCCCCTCGATCCAACAGCCCTTGTTCATGATTGCTCACACTTGTCCTCCTCCGCTCTGTCATTTCTCCATCCATCCAATTTGACACGTACCTCATACTCCACTTCTTATCAGTTACCCAGGGAAGAAGGTGGTCGACTCTGTCAGTATTGTGACAGTCGAATCGTTGAATTGAATTAACAGAAAGCATGGTTGAATGAAGAAGGACACAAAACGATCTCTGCAAATATAATTAAACAGTCATGGAGCCTCACCGACACAATCAAGCCAACCACCTAACAAGGCAGTGTTGTACCAAGATTAATTACTGCTTTCGTGATGGAGGGGAAATTGTGTCCTTGAACACAACCAAGCAATTAATGACAGTATGGGATAGATTAAGGCACCTCCAGCCCTAAAAAGCTGGAGAGCATTGTAAAGAGTTATAAATAGCTGAAAGCAATATGTAATCAGGGTTCAACTTCTGGAGACTATAGATATTCTGTTCCTTGCAGCGTCTCATCTTCATTCTTAGTAATACAAGCTTCTTTTGTTGTTACATGTTCAATGTCCATTTCCTTCCTGTTCTAAACTTGCACATGGATAAGTTTATTCATTTTTTCTCCTATATCTAATGTTAGATAACTGTCATCTTATCTCTGCATTGGTAAATTGGATTTGCTATTGAATAGGTCATCCATGTTTCTTCTGTATCTAATGCTAGATAATTGTCATCTTATCTCTGTGTTGATATATTAGATTTGCAAGCTTCATTTACTAGCTATAGGCGGCCATCATATGTCATGTATGTATCTATTGGTGTGGTTAGTACTCTCCATTCATTCACTTAATCTGCAAACTATTGTGCATTAGTGGTCTAAAGCCTTGTAGGCTGAGGGTGTTCATGCATGTTTGGATTGAAAATAGAGTTGAAGTGGTTATCTGGCTTGAACCAAACCATCATCCATTCCAATAGTTTCTAGAACAATATTTAAGATTATATGTTACCATGCATCTCCGAGCTACAACCTAGGAGAGTTTCTTGGAGTGATAACATAATTGGCGCCATTGTTGGGGAGAGGAGATTGAAGCTCAGCTTCCCTGGGAGATGACACAGATCCATCTTTGATGATAGACAAAGTTTGGACACATTTTTGGTTGTAATCATCTATTTGGCGACTCTACTGGAGGCTGAATCTCTTGGCAACTCCACATCATAATTTTGGCTCAGTTTGTGGGGCATACCCGGAGAAATCCTTAGAAGTCACCAACTAACCTAGTACCTGACCCTAAAAAGATCATCAAAGAAAGAAAGGTATCACAGAATGGAGCATCAAGATCAAGTAAATCTAAACAATCCTCTATATCTCTACAAGAAAGGCTTGTAACAGAATGAGTACATGCTGAGAGTATAGCCTCTGACACCATCAGTGAAGAAAAACTTTCATAGATTCATAAAGCTCCTTATTCTTTAGGTTCTCATTTTGCTTTAAGCCCAAAGGAACCCTTGCCCCCTACTCATCATATTCCTTTAGTCCTGTCAGTCACTCCTCAATTCCCTACCTTTCAGACTGCCAGTGCTCTTGTATCCACCACAACCATGGCAGGTCCACATGAACTCACCAAAATGGAAAGAATCATAGATGCTAGGTACGAACCTCTAGTATTTCCCTCTCCTTTGAATGCCATGCCTACTAGAGAATATCAAAAATACATGCCTAAGTTCACTAGGACTGAAGGGGTTACTGCTAAAGAACACCTTGAGTCATTTTATAGCTATGTTGATAATCTAGATAGAAGATGATGTGTGGATGAGAGTATTTGTCCAAATCCTAGATGGAGAGTCCAAAAAATGGTTCAGAGAATTGACCCCTAGGTCTATAACAGATATTGAGGCCTTATATGATGTATTCCTAAAGCATTGAGGGGATAAGAAAGACCTGCTCTATTACCATACTGAGTTTGGGAACCTGAAAAGGGAAAATGGGGAGTCACTTTTTGATTTCAATAAAAGGTTTAACCACATGTACAACAAGATACCAGCTGAAGTGAAACCCACCCCTACCTTTGCTAAACTTACTTATGCCAATTCCTTTGATTCTGATTTCTATCTACTATTAAGGGAGAGAAGATGTGCTTCTCTGGCTGAAATGCAGGATGCAGCCTTGGAGGTAGAATCCAACATCATGGTTGTAGAGAAACTCAAGGGACATGTTGACCAGAGGAGACAAAGGGGTGAATCTTCCTCATCTTCAAACCCCAAGATAGATAAGATGACCAGGATGATAGAGTCACTAGCCTCTGAAATATCCAAATTAAAGGTTGAACAACACCTAGGGAAGGGAAGACTTCCTAATACCTTTGTTCCTATGAATCTGAATCCATATAGAAAAGCCAATGAGCAGTTGCAGAATATGCAAAGGAGCAAAGATGCCAATGAAGACCAAAGGGTGAAGACCCCATTTCAGAATGTAGTCATGGAAGAGGAGAAGTTCGAAGAAAATGATGAGATCCATGTATGGAAGACAAAGGCAGTGCTTTCTTTTTGACCTTGGCTACCTATGAAGCATCACTATTCAAGGACTAGACCAACCAAGAATGGGATGGTGGGGTTGTCCTGCAAACCGAAGATCAACAAAGATATAATCTAAGGTTGAAGATGAAAAATGCTAAGGAAACCTCTATTCAAAGAGCTTCTATCCATACATTGTAGCAAACTAACAAGCAAAAACGACCAGCAACTGATCCCATCATTCTCAAAGCTCCAGCTCAAGAGGTAAGAGGCCCTAACAAATCCCCTTCTCCTTTCAGTTTTGAATCAGAAATCCAGACGCTGAAAATATCTATACCATTGGTGGAACTAGTGAAGAATGAAGCCTTTAAGAGACCCATCCTTGAGGCCCTTGAGCTTAAGGCCACACAGGCATCAAATGACTATGTGAATTTACAATATGACAAACCTGTAGTTGTTCTTAGCCCAATGACTAAACCTTATGATGACAATTCCCCATCATTCTATTTCTCCTTGACTATTCATGACAAAATCCTCCACAATTATTTGTTGGACACATGTGCCAACCATAATCTAATGCCCAAGGCTGTTATGGATGAGTTAGGCCTTGATATCACTAGGCCTTATCATGACTTGTTTTCTTTTGATTCTAGGAAGGTGAAATGCTTGGGGCTAATCAAGGATCTAGCCATCACCTTATCTCAGTTGCCTATGAAGAGTATGATGATGGATATTGCGGTAGCAAATGTTCCCCTAAGTTTAGCATGCTTATTTCCAAGGGATGGATTAAAAGATTAGGTGGAACATTACAAAATGATTTGTCCTATGCTACTATCCCAATCTTTGGAGGTGAGAGTAGGAGATTATACAGGGAAGCTCAATTAGCTTATATCATCAGTGATGAGAAGAATCCCACTAATAACCCCATCTATGCTGTTGACACTAATTTTGGAGCCTGTATCCTCCAAATTGAAGAATCCCAGTTGGCCTCCATGTAGCTCAAGAAACCTGTTTGTCAGGTCATAGAGGAAGAAGGCCCACAAATTTGGGACATGTTCTTCAATGGAGCTTGCTCCAGGGAAGTTGTAGGAGCGGGTGTAGTTCTGGTATCTCCCTCACAAGAATGCATACCTTTATCTTTCAAGCTGACTTTTCAAGTCACAAATAATATAGCAGAATACAAGGCTTTGATCGTAGGCTTAAATGTTGCTAAAGAAATGGGCATCAAACATCTTAAGGTGTTTAGAGATGCAGACCTTATTATTCAACAAGTGAATAAGACATTCCAATTAAGGCATCCCAGGCTGAAAGCATATAGTGATGAGGTATGGAAGGTCAAGGATTCATTCAATAGCTTTAATATTTCATACATACCTAGGGCTAAGAATCATCTTGTTGATTCCCTTGCCGTGTTTGCTAGTATGTTTGTTCCTCCTTTACCTCCTAGATTGACTTATGAAGTCCAAGTAAAATACAAACCATCATTGCCTGATAATGTCAAGTATTGGAAAGTCTTTGAAGATGATGATGAAGTCAATAAGTTTCTACAAGTCATTGATGAATTATTTGAAATGAAAATTGATCAAGAGAATGAAGCCATGGAGGAATGTCCTCAGTCCCAGCTGAGAAGCAAATTTGTCAAGACAGCATTGTCCAACTACCTAGCAATCATATACCCAAAGGACTGGTGCCTCTAGAGAAGTTGTTTGATCAGAATGATGTACCCTATAAGCATTCCCAGAAAAAGAATGAGTCTACAGTCCATAGACACAATATAGGGAGCCCAGATCACCCAACGTACATAAATCTATCCGCCCACTTGTCTGCTACCCAAAGATCTGAATATTGCACCCTAATGAAGAAATTTGCTGATGTCTTTGCCTGGGAGTACAGTAACCTGAAGACTTCTGACAAAAACATCATCCAACATAAGATTCCATTGGAGAATGACACCATCCCTTTTAAGCAGAAGCTGAGGCCTATCAACCCTCTATTACTACCTTTGATCGAAAAATAAATTAAGAAACTGTTGGCTACCAAGATCATAGTCCCCCTAAGGTATTCAAAATGGATAGCTAACTTGGTGGTAGTAAGAAAGAGAAATGGAGAAATCAAGCTTTGTGTTGACTTCAGAAATATGAACAAGTGCTCTAAGAAAGACAATTACCCCCTACACAAGATGGAACATTTGCTCCAAAAAGTTTCAGGGGCTAGAGTCATGTCTTTCTTAGACAGTTTCTTAGGTTACAATCAGGTTTTTATACACCCAGAGGATCAAGAGAAGACTACCTTCACTACTCCTTGGGGCACTTTCATGTACTCCAAGATGCCTTTTGGACTGATGAATGTTGGGGCTACTTTTCAGAGGGCCATGGACATAGCCTTTGTGGGAGAGAAGGACAAGTTTGTCCTTATTTACCTTGATGGCATAACAGCCTTTTCCAGCAGTCACATGGAACACTTGCAGCATTTGAAGAAGGTGTTTTTGAAGTGCAGAAGGTTTGGAATCTCAACAAATCCCAAGAAGTCACATTTTTCTCTAGAAGAAGGAAAACTCTTAGGACATATTTTTTCTGCTGCAGGTGTCAAGGTTGATCCAGAAAGGGTTCAAGCAATACAGGAAATGTCCATCCCAAGGTCAAGAAAGGACATTCAATCTTTTCTGGGTAAAATTAACTTTGTGAGGAGGTTTATTCCAAATTTTACAGAACCAGTGAAGCACATCACCTCCATGCTAAAGAAGGGGTCAGAGATAAAATGGACAGAAGTTGCAAGAAGATCTTTTGAAGCCATTAAAAGAGTTATCATGGAGGCTCCCCCTTAGTCAGCCCAAACTACACCAAGGAGTTTTATATTTTCTCTTTCGCTTCTTATGATACACTTGCAGCAGTCGTGTTGTAGAAAAATGGTGAAGGTGTAGAGCACCCAGTGGCCTTCTTTAGCAAAACTTTGAGGGATGCTGAATTAAGGTATGGCCTTATTGAAAAACAGGCATATGCTCTTATAAATTCTTTAAAGGAATTCTGAATTTACATCCTGCACTCCAAAGTGGTTGCCTATGTACCTTCGGCTTCAATAAAGGATGTCTTAACACAACCAGATGTTGATGGAAGAAGGGCCAAATGGGTTGCAAAGCTCATAGAGGTAAATCCCATCAAGCTTGTCAAAGGCCAATGCCTGGCTTAGCTTATGGCTAAGGAAAATTGCAGTTTGCTAGACATAAATTGCATAGGTGTAGAATCAGGAGTTGAAAAGGCAGAGGAGGCAATAGAAGAACAAGGGTAGAATCAATCATTGGCTGAGAATTTGGCTACTTGTTAATGGTATTCTAGTATAGGTCATTTCTTATTGAAGATAGAAGTCCCCCCAAGGCTTAGCTCAAGCCAAGCTAGGACCATTAAGCTCAGATCAGCCAAGTTTTGTATTAATGAGAACCTGATTTATTGGAGAGACCCATCTGGAATCCTCTTGAGGTGTCTAGACAAAGAACAATATGTCGAAGTCATGCACCAGTTTCATTCCAACACTTGTGGAGGGCATCATTATTGAAAACCACAACCCACAAGATTCTAAGGGCTGGGTATTATTGGCCTACTCTATTCTCTGATGTATTTTCATTTGTGAAGTCTTGTGACAAATGTCATAGGTTTACAAGAAGACAACAGCTAAAATCTTTGCCCCTGAAGCCAATACACACCAATTCTCCCTTCCAGCAGTGGGGTTTAGATTTCATAGGGGAGATTAACCCACATTATAATGGCCAACATCGGTGGATCTTAGTAGCCACTGACCATTTTACCAAATGGATTGAATCCATACCCACTAAGAAGGCAGATCACCAGGTTGTCATGAAATTCTTAACCGAGAATATTTTTACCAGATTTCACTTCCCGACCAAGATAGTTACTGATAATGCAGCAACTTTCAGAGCAAGGGAATTGGTGGACATGTGTGAATCAATGGGCATTAAATTAATGCATTATACCTCATATTATCCTTAAGGCAATGGCTTGGCAGAATCATCCAATGAAAGCCTGGTAAGGATAATCAAAAAACTGTTGGAAGACAACAAATGGAACTGGGATTCCAAGTTGAAGTTTTCCCTATGGGTTGACAGAGTTACCACCAAGAAATCCATAGGTGATTCTCCATTCAAGCTGGTGTATGGTATTGAGGATATTTTTCCAATCCAATTGACCCTCCTTGTGGCCAAATTATTGCAAGAGGATCAGGATGAGGAAAATGACATGGTTTAGAAGGATGAGTGACTTGGTTGAGGTTCACCAAATAAGGGATCAACTGATTGAGAATTCAGTAGCTCATCAAAAGAGATCAAGGAGGCCTTCGATAAAAAAGCAAAGATGGACAGTTTTCAAGTTGGTGACTGGGTTCTCAAATGGGATGCCTTGAAGGAAAAGAAGGCAACCATGGTAAATTTGATGCCTTATGTGCAGGACTGTTTGTCATTGCTCGAGTTTAGGGGAACAACATTTCACTCTTCAAAATTTAGAGGGGGAAGATGTTTTGATGGCCCAGTCAATGTGCAGTTTTTGAAACTTTATTTCATTTAAGGCTTTAAAGACTTGGTAGTGTGAATATGTTTTTCAATTTTATTTATGAAAAATAGACTCCATGCCCAATGGAACACTAGGAGGAAGTTTTGATTTTTGGTCTTACTAGAAAGGCAGTGGTCTAGAGTTCTTGAAACCTCACAGGGAGGATTTCATCCCCAGAAGGAGCTAGTGTTA
Source organism: Pinus taeda (assembly GCA_000404065.3). Lineage (NCBI taxonomy): Eukaryota > Viridiplantae > Streptophyta > Pinopsida > Pinales > Pinaceae > Pinus > Pinus taeda. The sequence continues at coordinate 5,304 of APFE031121092.1, read as the reverse complement.
GCCCTGAGGTGCAGAGCTGAAGGCTAAAGGAAGGACATGGTCTGCTTCGTTGTCCTGAAGGCTAAAGGAAGGACATTGTCTGCTTCGTTGTCCTAAAGAGGACCCCACACGAGCCATTACCCCACTTTCCTCACTCTTCCACTTACATTTCATTTCATTTGTTTCCTAACCCGACCCCCACACCCCGACGAAGCCCTCTTTCACCTTAGCCTTAAGCAAATTAACCCAAAACGCCCCGCAAAACCTTACCTTTCCATCATATGCACCCTCTACACATTTCTCGTGGACGCTCCATATTTCTGTGTCCCTTCGCCGTTGATCTTCCCCCGCCGATCTGACAGCCCATGTTTCACAATCAACAAAACATGCCCAATCATTCCCCGCAATTAGATCACCCCGCCACATCTAACAGTTGTCTCCCATATCGTGCAAGCAACAAGCAAGAGGAATAACCACCCAATAAAGGTGATTTTTCTATCTACTTCACTGCTACTTGTCATCCACTAAATGGAATCGGGCGGACTCCGCCACTTACCACTTACTGCCCAATGCCCTTCCGATAGAAACCATAACTACTCAAACAAAACCACCCCCATGCTTTATCATTTGCACACCTCCTTCACCCAATAGTCCTCTGATCTACTCACCTGATATCTAACGACCTGAACATGTTCCACTCTCACCACAACCTCAGGCCTCCTGTGCCTGATCTCCACTGTGCATTCCCCTCAATCCAACGACCCTCATTCATGATCGCTCACGCTTGTCCTCCTCCACTCTGTCATTTCTCCATCCGTCCGATTTGACATGTCCTCCCACCCATGCACTGTTAGCGCTCAAATCTACCTTAGGCTGAAATAAGGTAAGACTCAAGGCCACATCAAACCACGCTCAGCCTCGTAGCTAGCCCTACGAGGACAGGAGAGGGCTCTCTCTGGGTCAAACTCGGCAAAAGATAATTGAAGAGGCTTGAGATGACCAAATTGATGATTGATTTTAGGCTAGGTATGAAGTACAAAGACTGTGAAATTGAGTTTTTGAGGTTTTGTTGAATTCAAGGGAAAGGCAATTTTAGGTGCGGGGATGAGGCACAGCTTTTGCAGAGGTCTACTTGGGGCAAGACAGGTGATTGTTTTGATGCCTTAAAGCAAGTGAGATGAATAGATCAGACTGGTGTGGAGCTAAGGATAGCAAGTAAGTCTCAAGCGTTCTCCTTAAACTGAACAAAACATAGAAGATTAAACAAATTTAAAGGCAGAGCATAGCAAGTTCATGGATTCTACCTTGAAACTTCATTTGTTTAATTACAGAAGATTAAATAGAGAAAATGATACACATACACAACTTACAAGTACTGAGGGAAACACACCATCAACACATAAAGCCACATGAATCCCAAATAGTGCTGCAAAACCCTGGTCTTTCCTTTGCGAGAATGCAGATAAGATATGTACAATATAGTATCAAGCTATTCCCAAGAGTCCAACCCTGAAAATGACTAAGAAAATACATAATATAGGCAATCAAACTCATTCCCTTGCCTCTAGGGGTCGAGCTCATCATCCTAGGAGCTGTTTCAACCAATTCTAAACTAAGCACTACAATCTAGGCAGTCAAAACAACTTGCCTCTATAAGCTAGGAAACCAATTCATTCATTACATTTTTGCTATTTTATGCATGAATCATCTAGAATAGGTAAATAAGTGTCAAAACAACATAAAGTTCCATTAATTACATCAAGGAGGGTGAAAAATCCCATCACAAGTCAAAAATGGTCAAACTGGCTTTATTTGCTGAGCTGAGGAGGAAAACTGTGCCAAAAACCCTGTGCGCCGCGCGCCTGAGCCCTATGCGCCACGCGCCTTTCCACCTGCTTTTGGGTCACTTCCCGGCATCCAAATTGAGCTCAGGTTGGCTTGTTAGAAATTCCTAGATGTCTACTTTCCAACCCAAGTGGAATTTTCCAATTTGGTCTCCATTTGCCCCTCCAAAAGTGGATTCTCCCAGAAGTACTTCTTGCTGGTGCAAAAAGTGGCAGAAAGGTGATTTTCATGATGTTTTTGAGATTTTGATCACCCAAAACTTGATGAAATGGCTTGGCAAATGGCTGAGCATGTGTATTTCATCATGACAAACCCAAAAATATAAGCCACCTGTGATTTGGACCTCCCCATCTTGCATAGAGCCAAAAAACCTGTTTCGCAAGCCAAAAATTTTGAAACGACAAAATTTTCTCCAAATTTTCCCAAATTTGGAGTGAAGACCCTCCATCATGTATCATGCTCAAATAATGAAGCCTTGGCCAAAACTCGAAGTGGATCAGGCCTTTTGCGTTTTTTTTGCGCTTTGCTCAAACGCCTCTTGAGGATCTTCATTCTCTCTTTGCAAACATGCATGCGAGCCCAATAGTTAGTCTTCATGTGGCGAAGCATGTCTTTGTCCCTGTTTTCCTTTGCCAACAACTTCTCCAAATGAGTGTTCACCCAGATGAGCATTGATTCCCGATCAATAGGTGTTAAATCACCGGGTCTCCTACGAGCCAATTCCCGGTCTTCCCGAATCTTCCGCAGCTCATAAAGTTCATGCTCATCTTCCAGTTGTTTGTTGCATTGCTCTAAGTAGTTGATCACCCATTTAGCCATCTGCAATTTCTTTTGCAGCGACTCATTCTTGGCCCTTTGCTCTCAGATGATCTCCTTGAGCTCTGAGTTGGTTGAACTAGCATCAACATCAATGATACCGATATCCTGACCTCCTGAAGGACCCTCATCAACCATGAGTCTCTTGCCCCTATCCTGAATCTGTACCTGTGCTGAAGACGGAGGCGAGAACCCTTCCACATGATGTGGATATAATACTCGCTCTGCTGATGATGTCAACGAGACCCCTTCCACCCCGGGTGGTGATAGTATTCGTCGTGCGGCTGCAAATAAGGCCCTGGGGCCTTTCTGATATGTCACATATACTGAAGCATTAACATGCTCGGTCTCAGGAATGTCAAACTGCTGTGAAGGCCCTCCCTCATCTTGAACTATCTCTGGAGGAGGCTGTAGCGCGGAAAAGAAATCACGGGAGATGAAATCCTCCCAAGCAATACCCTGCTGTGCCACTGATGCATCACTATGATTTTGATCAATGCATAGTGATATATACTCCTGTGTTGATGTGTCGGGGTCTTCCTCTGTACTAAAGGTATCATCCTCTCTATGTTTTGGCACATGAAAAACGGAATGTTCATCATACGTACCCGTGTGAAATGCATCAACAAACGAACACGATACGCATAGAGACGTGAGATTCTGCCCTCACAGCTGAAATACCAAATGATGAGTTTCATCAATGGTGCAAACTCATCTTTTAGGTATCTGAAAGGAAAGGATGCGCTCAAGTGTCTGATATATGCGGGCTTGATATATGGCTCATAGTAATACCTGTCCAGCATCTGGCGTTTACTCCATTCCTCCCCCACATTTGGTATCCCGGTGGCCTGAGCAATAGTGTCGGGTGACAAAGTGAAATCCACTCCGGCAAGGTTTACATGACCATCCTGTAGGTTAAGGAAAAATAGACAGACCAGTTCCCGATGATGTTGAGTTCGTGAGATCATCTCACAATATTGGTAACATGCTTGGCGCCGAAAACAATCCATTGCAAGTGGGCAAGCTTGCAATTGAGCCAAAGAAGTAGGCTCCTCCCTAACATGCTGTCCACTTTTGCCACCTTTGTGATACCTCTGTGGCACATTAGGCACATTGACCTCCGATGTAGAGTCACTATCATAATCCTGCTCATATACTGACTCGGTCTCTGACATGTTCTTTAACAATAAGGAAGCTGGAATATATATATGCTGATATACAATTGTGTACAAAATGACTGTAGACCTTTTCTTTTTCTCAAATGTTGTGACCAAGGGGACACAAATGACAAGGGAATTGTTAGGAAAAGGGTTACTAGGGAAATGGGAACAATGGAAATGAAATAAGGAAATTAGGGAAGGGAAAGGGGCATAGAAATTTTGAAATGTTAGGGTTTTGGGATGAGGTAGGGATTACATGTTTATAGTAGAAGGGAGGGATTAGGATTTTGAGGGAAGATAGTGTAGGGTTTTATGAGGATTTATTGGGAAAAATATTGGTGAAAATAGGGGATGGGAAACAAAGGGGAATAGGAAAACCTTGGCAAAAGTGATTTTTGAAAACCCTACAACAAACTTGGCACTTGAATCTTTACAGCAAATTGATGAACAAAGAGGGTTTATACACTTGGTTTTTCATGGAAAGTATAGCATAATTTCTTTACATAAACCATCTAAAAACCAAGAGCAAGCTATTAGTGTAGGCCTACCTACGAATTGATGCGTGAGGAGAGGTGATTTGAGTGGTTTCTGGGCAAATTTCAGGCATAAACTCCTATGCGCCGCGCGCCTCACCCAACGCGCCGCGCACTCTGGATGCACCATGTGCGTGTTAAATTGCACTGGAAAATGTTGCCTGATGCGCCGCGCGCCTATCCTGATGCGCCGTGCGCCTTGGAACTGACCCAAACTGCTCACGAACTTGCAAAATTGCCTTTGAACGATGCTCTTGGCTCTCAAAATGTGGAATGGGTTGCAAATGAGGAGAAATGACTTGATATAGCCTCCTTTTTTAATTTTTGCTTAATGAAAACCCATTTTATTATGTTTGGTTGTTGACACTTTTTCAAAATTAGTAGGCTCTGACCTTTTTGGTTTCCCCTTTAAAATTGGTTGAAATAATGATTTTCTCTGATAATTTTTTGTAGGGATAGCTTTGATATGCTTCGGCAAAGGAGACCAAGGCTGCACTTGAACAATTGAAGAACTGAAAATTTTGACAATTTTTACAAAAATGAGGTGGCGACTTATCTTCAAAACAGAGTTTTGAAGAGAAGTCCTTATTAATTATAAGAAGAGCTTCGGAGTAAATCACATAAAATAGACCTTTGTCGACGCGTTTCGAACCAACTAGTGTGGTTCATCGTCAGGACAAGTTGAAGAAACACATCCGGCTTACCATGTTAAATAGACTGAGCAGAGACTCCAACGGCTAAGTAACGGCTACTATGGACTCTAGGACCTAGGTCAAACTTAAATTTTCTATTAATCTTATTTTTATAATATATTATTCTACTTATGGAAAAAAAGGTAAAATAAGGTAAAAGCATCAAAAATAATTTATTTATTAAATTTAGAATAGTAATAATGGGTTGTTTAATAATTTTAATGGTTATCAAAAACAAAAATAATAATAAAGACGATTTATTTAATAAAAATTTATTCT
>APFE031121082.1:101121-116423 GCA_000404065.3 Pinus taeda | reverse complement strand
CCATAGAAGCCCACTATTATTATTGTTGTGCCCTTATATTATTATTGTTATGTCGGCTTTGATTATATTGTGACCCCTTAGACTCCTATATATAGAAAGGAGGTTTTGTCATTCGTATCATCCAAGAATTATTCATTTGTGTAATGTAAAGGAGGTTGTCCCCTCGAAGAGGCTGATTTTGAAGTCGTTGATCTATTTTTTCTTCTATTTTGTGAGTTGGTTGCATAACATAACCATAACCAGAAACCCCTTTCAATTTTGTCTCTTCTTAGATCTTCAAGGATTCCTCGGGGCCGAGAGAGCTAAGAGTCTTATGATTTGCGTTGAATTCTTGTGATACTACTCATAGTCACTTATAGACCTTGATAAAGATCTCAACTTTGAAGGGTCTTCCTTAGAACAAAGATCCTTAATTTGGCATTATTACAACTGATCATTTATGGAGATTTGTCCACAAATTTTGTGATTGCTTTCTCTTCCTTGGGCTTGCCCTCACCTGAGCTCTGATACCATGTTAAATTTCGATGATGCGTTCTTTGCTTTGAACAATTACTTCAATGTTTCATATTAGCCCATTTACAATTATAATTTAGATCCATTAGCAATCACATAATCCATAATCACATTGATAGTAACTGAAGAAAGAACATAGATGATAATTGCAGAAGACAGGCCAAGACAAGAGAACACACATATTGGCTCAAGGCAAGGAAAAACCCCAAGACGGAGAAATCCTTTAATCGATCTTCTTTATTATAAATATTAAATGTTCATAGAAGGAGAGAGAGAGAGTACAATCATAGTCAAAGTAAACTTGCCAATACTACTGTCTAGATACTAAGAAGAGAACCCAATTTAACATTGTCCAAACATAGAGGAGATAGCCCAATCAAATTCAGTCTTCATTCTTCAACCCTAACCAGAGATCAATGGTGTTCAAGGCAGCTACAAACTTGACATGATCCAAGATCAATAAATGTGGCCTCTTGCATTGAAGATAAGACACCCAAAACAGGTTGAATCTCGATAGACATACAGTTTTGGTTAGGGCACATATCAGCCCTAACTACAGCAACAACCCTATGAAATCCCCCTCAAAGTATTTCGCTCTTCCTTGTTGTAGGTGCGGTCCAGGCTAGTCTAAAACATAGGCATCATATCCTTCATGTAACATATGTTGAACCCTTGTAATATTCATAGAGGAACTACGGCCTGTAAGAGAAATAGACGCAGCCCAAAATAGCCCTTAAACACATATCACATAAGACCAAACTTCCTCTAAGCAACCTCGGCCTCCTACCTGAAGAACTCGACTCATGAAGAAGACCAAACTTCCTCTAAGCAACCTCGGCCTCCTACCTGAAGAACTTGACTCATGAAGAAGACCAAACAAATCCCAAACTAGCCCTTGATACCTTTGCTAGAAATCATCCTCTTCTGCGGCCATTTCAGAGAAAATAGAGAGAAAATGGATGTGTCGAAATGAGGGTGGAGGCACCTCTATTTATACAATTCGATGAGGTTGAAGAGTCGTGACCTTTGGGTTTAATGAGTCGACATAAAGGAGAGGCCGACCCTGAAATTTTACATAAATTCAAAAACCCATTTCTCCTTGTCCAAATTTGATGATCTTTATATTGATTTTGGTCCTCTCGAAGAGAGGAATTCCATGTTGCAATTATCTTCCCCATAGGAGCTGTCCAAAGTGGAATTTATCCCTAGTTGCCAATTTTAACACCCTGGCTTGCAGCATGTATCTTGTGTTCTTGTGTTCTATTGTTCTTCTTGTTTTGGCAGTTGTTTTATGATAAGAACAAACATAATAAAGAGAAGAAGCTAATAAGTAAGAAAAAGTAAAGATATCACAAGCAGTGATCAAGTAAAGAGAAATTATCTTGACTACTACCCTATAGATTTCTCAACATTTTCACTAAACCAACTAGTGATGTACTGAACTAGCCAGTTCCATACAACATAATAGAACATGACTAAGGAACCATGGAACTCAAATTTAAAAAAAAAACACACACACACAACAACAACAACAATAATTTATGAGTGGCACAAGCTAATACTCAACTCTAGGGCCCTATTAATGCTATGTAATTAATGTAATGTTAAAATCTTAAAATAAAAGAATGAAAGCAACATTTTCATCCTTTTACATAAATTTTTGCATTACAATTAGTTGTTTCAGAATGTTTGAGAGTGATTCCAATCTCATTGGATTTTGTTGGAAATACTGAGGGGGGGGCTGAATCAGAATTTATTTTTAATTGTTCTTGTTATTACCAAAACATAATATATATATATATATGGAACACAGAAATATATAGCTGGAATTAATGCTTTTATTAACACAAACAGTGCAATAAAATGAATACAATATATATATAACTAATTACAATTAGTTGCCAAGCTCCAACTTGGACTTCAGTGAAGCTCCAACCTCTAGAACACCAACTCTGTCTTGCAATAGTTCTACACTTAGGAGCACCAACTCCCAAGGATTTCAATCCTGTTTAGTTCTGAAGCTCCAACCTGTTGGGCTCCAACCCAAACCTAGTATAAACTGTTTTGTTGCAGTTCTCTGTTCTGTTGAGCTTCTCCTTCACTCTTGCTCTCCTGCTTCTCTTGCCTCTGATGCCTCTCCTGCCTCTCACACAAATTATCCAAGACAACAACACATCTCTCCTTGTTTTTTTTGTTTTTATGTATTCTTGATGCCTCTGACTGTACGTTTTCGCCTTCCACTGGCTCTTTGGCTTCTTCCACGCCTGCTTCAGCTTCCTCTACGCTGGCTTGACCTTTGGCTTCCCTCTTCTCCATTGATTTGGCTTTTCGGTTTCCTCTACGTTGGCTTTCCATTTAGCTTCCTGGTAACACTGCCCCGTTTTTTCAATGATAACATGCATCCGTAGAGGCTATTTTATTTAACAGACATGCCATGTCCTAATCACAATCGTTAGTTCAGCTTCCTGAACTATCGGGAGCATTCCTTAATGTATTTCTGCCTCCAAACCCCGCGCAAGCCAAACTTTCAAATACACAAGAAATATGAGCAAAAACGAGCGAAACCGTTAAAGAGGCGAACTTCAAATTCATTGCATCCTCATCTATACTTGCATCGAGTCTGCAGTGAGATCGCAATCGGCAGTTACAGCATATCGCGCCATCCCTTTATAACTTGCAATGGTCACTTCCGACATAGCGGACGCGATATACCATTAAGTCAATTTTAATGTTGCATCGGGTCCGGTCTTAAAATCGGAATCAGCGCTTGCGAGAGTGATAAGGCTTTACAATGTATGCGATACATGACTCTCGATATGACGGACGCAGCATTATATAGGGTTGTTGCTATAACTCGTTCGGGTCCGTGGGTCCCCATATATATATATATATAATATATATATATATATATATATATATATATATATATATACATATATCACAATCGAGGATTGTGGGTAGTGGCACACAACCGAACCCGCCGATTATCATTGTCATCAATATATATGCATATATGCGCCTATATACATAACCTTCTCCGCTCCAATAGTGTATTTTCCATGTATGTAAGTCTTTCTGCCCTCGATAGTGTCTTTGCCATGTATGTAAGTCTTTCTGGTTTTGACCACCGATAGTGTTAAATGCATATATATCTGGGTTTTGGCCTCCGATAGTGTTAAATGCATATATATATGGGTTTATGCCTCCGATAGTGTTAATGCATCCTTTGCTCTTTGATAGCTCCCGAATAGTGTTAAACGCATATATATTATATATATATATATATATATAATATATATATACTATATATATATATATTATATATATATATATATATGGGTTTATGCCTCCGATAGTGTTAATGCATCCTTTGCTCCTTTAATAGCTCTCGATAGTGTAATTTGTGGCATATATGGCTCCCGATAGCTCATTTGCATGCATATGACCCTTTTGTGGCATACATTACTTCGATACCTCTCGATAGCTCTATCTACTTCCTCCATTGCTCATTTGCATGCATATGACCCTTTTGTGGCATACATTGCTCCGATAGCTCTGTATGCTTCCTCCATTGCTCCGATGGCTTTGTTTGCTTCCTCTGGCTCCTCGAATATTGCCATATTGACATCAATGACAATCTATGTCAACAATCTCCCCCTTTGTTATTGATGGCAATATTCTTCTGCTTTCCCCCTTTGCCATCAATGGCAAAAGAATGCATACGGACTCCCCCGTCGAACTGCTCCCCCTGTCCTTCAACATCTTTATGAATGAACTTGAGTGATGCTAAAGAGATAACCCCCATATTTTGACGCAGATATTCAAATGCCTCTCTAGGAAGAGGGTTTTGTGAAAATATCAGCTATCTGCTCCTTAGTATTGATATATTCCAAGACGATGTTTTGTTCAGCTACTTGTTCACGAAGGAAATGATACTTGATTGGTATGTGATTGGTCCTTGGGTGCATCACTGGATTTTTGCTGAGACTGATAGCACTTGTGTTGTCACAATAGATGATAATTGGTTGATCTGTACCTACGTTGACATCTTTTAGAGCTTCCTTCATCCATAGTATTTGAGTACAACAGTTTGTTGCAGCTATATACTCGGCTTTGACTGTGGATAATGATATGGATGATTGTTTTTTGCTAAGCCAGGATAGTAAACAGTCTCCTAGGAAGAACGCATTTCCACTAGTACTTTTTCGATCATCTACACTTCCAACCCAATCAGCATCGGTGTATGCAATTACAGTCAGTGTTGAGCTCTTAGGGTACCAAAGACCGAAATCAAGAGTCCCTTTCAGATATCTGAGAATTCTTTTTACAGCTAATAAATGGGATTGTTTGGGAGCAGATTGAAATCTTCCCACCATCCTACTGCCTGCATTATGTCGGGTCTTGTAGCTGTTAAGTATATAAAGGCTCCAATTATTGACCTGTAATGAGTTGCATCTACTGGAGGGGAGTCATCATCTTTACTCAATTTGCAGTTTGTGGTCATAAGTGTGCTCATGGGTGCATAGTCCTCCATTCCATATCTTTTAAGCATGTCTTTTAGATATTTGGCTTGAGATATACACAATCCTGCTCTGGTTTGAGATACTTGAAGTCCAAGGAAGTAAGATAGCTCTCCTATCATTGACATCTTGAACTCTTTTGACGTGTTTTGAGAAAATTCATGGCTCATTTCATCATTATTGATAGCAAAAATCAGATCATCGACATAAACAAGAGTAACTAGTAACTTACCTTCATCTGTCTTTATGTATAGATTACTTCCAGCCACTCCCTTTTTGAAGACTTGTTGTTGTAGATAGTGATCCAATCTTGCATACCAAACTCTAGGAGCTTGTTTCAACCCATATAAAGCCTTCTTCAACTTACAGACTAAGTCCCTTCCTTCTATTAGACCAAACCTTCTGGTTGCTCCATGTAGACTTCTTCCTTAAGTTCCCCATTTAGAAATGTTGATTTTATGTCCATTTGATAGATTTTGAATCCTTTTGAGCAAGCAAATGCCAGGAACATCCTAATAGCTTCCATACGAGTTACAGGTGCAAATGTTTCTTTAAAGTCAATTCTTTCAATTTGTCAATAGCCTTTGCAAACAAGCCTTGCCTTGTTTCTGATAACTTGTCAATCTTCATTCATTTTATTTTTGAATACCCACTTAGTTCCTATTATGTTTTTGTCCTTTGGATGAGGTACCAGCTCCCATGTCTCGTTTTTCTCAAATTGGGACATTTCTTCTTCCATGGCCTTTACCCAATGAGGATCCTTGCTTGTGCAAATGTTTTTGGTTCTGTCATGGATAAAAGAGCAATAACGTTTCTCTTTGGTGTAATTATCATCCTTCTTCGGGTTTGCAACCCTTCATCTCTATTGCCAATAATCTGCTCTTTTGGATGATATTTTTGGAGAAACTTCATCTTTGAAGGGGTATGAGGTGGTTCTTTTTCCTCTTCTTCTTCTTCCTGATCTATTTCTTCTTCTTTATTTTCTACTTCTTCAATGAGAAGATCATCTTCATGTTCTTCAATTTCTTTTTCTAGAAGGTCTTCATCAATCTTTACATCAATGCTTTCCACTATTTTCTTTAGTCTAAAATTGTAGCACTTGTAGGCATTGCTCTGTGTAGAGTATTCAAGGAATATCCCTTCATCAACCCAAGAATCAAACTTTCCTGGTGAGCCACCATTGATTTTTATGAAGCACATGCTTCCAAAGATCTTGAAGTACTTTACTGAAGCAGGTCTTCCTTTCCATAATTCATAAGGAGTTTTTTCACAATTTGGTCTTAATTGAGTCCGATTCAAGGTATAGGCAACTGTCCCGACTGCTTCTCTCCAGAATTTTGGCTGCAAGTCTGCTGCTAATAACATTGTTCTTGCCATTTCTTGAACTGCCGTGTTTCTTCTTTCAACTATCCCATTTTGCTGGGGTGTTCTGGCAGCAGAGAATTCCCTTTTAATTCCATGAATATTACAGAACTCATTAAACTCTTTTGATTTGAATTCTCCCCCTCTGTCTGTTCTGAGGCACTTAATTTTTGAGTCTTTTTCATTTTCTACAAGACCTTTTAGATTCTTAAAACACTCAAAGTTTCAAATTTATATTTTATAAAATATATCCACATCATTCTAGTATAGTCATCAACAAATAACACAGAGTACCTTTCTCCTTGGAGTGCCTGATTTCTAGTTGGTCCACACAAATCAGCATGGATGATCTCCAAGGGCTTTGATGTAGAGAGCTCCTTGGTCTTGTGGCTGGTTCTGGTTTGCTTTCCATGTTGACATGGACCACATACTCCTTGATTTGGTTTGAATAGCCTTGGGATGTCTCGTACAGCTCTAATCTTGCTGATATTGATCAGATTTGCGAAGCTTGTATGTCCAAGTCGTTTGTGCCACAACCAACTTTCATTTGTCTGACTCGGGCAGCATTTATTTTCTTGAATCTTGTTCAGAATGTAAATGTTGTCTAGTGTTCTAACCCCTTTTGCCACAAGTTCCCTTGAGGAAGAGTTCCTTATTTCACAGTCTTTGGTGCTAAAGACAACCTTATGTTCTTGATCACAAATTTGGCTGACACTCAGAAGGTTATGTTTGAGCCCGTCTACTAGCAGAGCATCTTGAGCTTTTCCTTTTCCATTAATAAGAGTAACAGTTCCTTTTCCCGCAATTCTGCCAGATCCATTTGCACAAGACACATTTCCTTCCTTTTTGCTCGATGAGACAAACTTCCTTTTGTCCCCTGTCATGTGTCTGGAGCACCCACTATCCACAAACCAATGATTTTCATTATTTTGAGCATATAGAGCCAGGCCGCATTTATCCATGTTGGGTTTCTCACTACTCGCTTTTCTTCCTTTGAGTGGGCAATTTTGTTCAAAGTGTCCATTATTGTAGCATAATGAGCAAATCAGATCAAATTTGGTCAAGGGATCAAACGAATTGAAGGTTTTGATTTGTCCCTGCCTTTTGGGGGCATATGATTTGATTATTTGATCTTTTAGCTTTAGTGTTTCACTTCTACGAGCCATGCAATATCTGGCTTGATGACCGTAGGTTTTACAGTGAAAACAATGTCCAAGAAAGATAGTTTTGTACCTGTTGTAGTAGCCACGGTTTGAGTCAATTTCCTTCCTTGGAATTACTCTCGCTTCATTCTTTGGATTTGAGATGGGCCTTTGATGGGATACGGGTTTGTATTTGCTGTAGTATCCATGATTCGAATCCACATTCTTCTTTGGTGTTATTCTCTCTTCATTCTTTGGATCTGGGATGCGTCTTTGATGACACACTTTTTCTTCTTTTGGGTTGCTGGAAAGTGCATCGGCATAGCTTTTCACACTGTTCTTAGTGCTTGATGATTCTCCTTTAAAGCCTATTCCAAACTTGTCATGTTGAGGTTTTTGACTTTTTAGGATAGTCTCAAGTATTTGAGAGCTTTTCCAACCCCTTTTGACTTGCTCCAATTCCTTCCTCAGAGATACTATTTCAGCTTCACGTTCTTCGCAAGTCTCTTCTTTTTCTTTTAGCTTTGTTTCCAAGAGATCTTCTCTTCTTCTTGTTTCCTCGTTTTGTCCATAATTTGTCATTTTCTTCAATGGCACTTATTAACAGTTCATCTACATTTCCTTCTAGCCCTGAGTCATCTTCTTTTGTGAATGCCATGAATAATGTTTCTTGGCTTTCATCATGGTCACTTTCCTCATTTGATTTCCTTTTGATGACTACAAATTCATCCTCATCAGACTCATCTTGCTTAGAGAAGAAGTTCTTCTTATTGAACCCTTTCTTTTTGTGTGCCATTCTTTTAGAATTTCCTTCATCGTCAGTATCATGTGTATGAGGACATTTTGCAGCATAATGACCTATTTTTCCACATTTGAAACAGATAAGAGGGTACTTACCTTTTAGCTTAGATCATCTCTTCAGCTTTCGTACAAATTGAGCCAATTCGGGTTCCACATCGGAGTCATCACTATAGTCATTCCTTTCTTTCACCTTCTTGGATTTTGAGGCCTTGAATATTGCATCTTTGGAGCTTGGGCCACCTTTTCTCATCTCATAAGCAGTGAGGATTCCATGGAGTTCATCCATCTTGAGAGCATCTAGATCCTTTGCTTCTTCTATGGCGCTTCTTTTGGAGTCAAATTTGTCTGAAAGAGATCTTAAGACCTTTTGAACAATGGTACTTTCTTCAATCTTTTCGTCCAATCCTTTAAGGGAGTTGACCACTTCAGCTACTCGGAGGAGGTATGCTGCAATATCTTCTTCATCTTCCATCTTCGGACTTTCAAATTGCCTTCTGTGAGTTTGAAGCTTTACTTTCTTGACTTTTGAGTCTCCATCGTATAAGCCAACTAGTTTATCCCACATTTCTTTGGCAGAGTTACAATTCATTACTTTTGTAAACTCGGAATCAGTGATTCCACTAGTGATGGAGTTCAAGGTTTTTGCATTGGCAATGTAGGCTTTCCTCTCGTCTTGATCTGTTGGAAGAGTGGTAGGCATTTGGTACTCATTTTGAACGAAATGCTAGACTTCAAGTCCAAGGGACATTAAGTAGTAGGTCATTCTCTTTTTCCAGAAACCAAAGTTAGTGCTGTCGAACAGAGGAGGTTTTCCTGACGCTTCATGATTTCTCATCATGACTACAAATCCTTCTTCAAGATGTTAGGCTAATGTGAAGAAGTCGGCTCTAATACCAATTGTTGGAAATACTAAGGGGGGGTGAATCAGTATTTCTTTTAATTGTTCTTGTTATTACCAAAACATATATATATATATGGAACACAGAAATATATAGTTGGAATTAATGCTTTTATTAACACAAATAGTGCAATAAAATGAATACAATATCTACATATATATATATATAACTGGTTACAATTAGTTGCCAAGCTCCAACTTGGACTTCAGTGAGGCTCCAACCTCCAGAGCACCAACTCTGTCTTGCAATATTTCTGCACTTAGGAGCACCAACTCCAAGGATTTCAATCTGAGGCTCCAACCTCTTGGGCTCCAACCCAAACCTGGTATAAATTGTTTTGCTGTAATTCTCTATTCTGTTGAGCTTCTCCTTCACTCCTACTCTCCTTCTTCCCCTGCCTCTCCTGCCTCTCACACAGATTATCCACGACAATAACACATCTCTCCTTGTTTCTTCTGTTTTTATGTATTCCTGATGCCTCTGACTGTTCGTTCTCGCCTTCCACTGGCTCTTCGGATTCTTCCACGCTTGCTTCAGCTTCCTCTGCGATGGCTTGACCTTTGGATTCCCTCTTCTCCATTGATTTGGCTTTTCGGTTTCCTCTGCGCTGGCTTTCCATTCAGCTTCCTGGCTTTTCGGTCGCTGTGTGTTAAAACTGTAACATTGCCCCGTTTTTCAATGATAACAGGCATCCGTAGAGGCTATTTTATTTAACGGACATGCCACGTCCTAATCGCAATCGCAATCAGCGTTAGTTCAGCCTCCCGAACTATCAGGAGCATTCCTTAATGTATTTTTGCCTCCAAACCCCGCGCAAGCCAAATTTTCAAATACACGGGAAATATGAGCAAAAACAAGCGAAACTGTTAAAGAGGCAGACTTTAAATTCATGGCATCCTCATCTATACTTGCATTAGGTCCACAGTGAGATCGCAATCGGCAGCCGCAGCATATCGCGACTCGCGCCATCATTTTATAACTTGCAATGGTCACTTCTGACATAGCGGATGCGATATACCATTAAGTCAATTTTAATGTTGCATCGGGTCCATTCTTGCAATCGCAATCAGCGCTTGTGAGAGTGACAAGGCTTTACAATGTATGCGATACATGACTCCCAATATGACGAACGCGATATAATATAAGGTTGTTGCTATAACCCGTTCGGGTCTGTGGGTCCCCATATATATATATATCGCAATCGGGGGTTGTGGGTAGTGGCACACAACCGAACCCGCCGATTATCACTGTCGTCGATATATATGTATATATGCACCTATATACATAACCTTCTCCGCTATGATAGTGTATTTGCCATGTATGTAAGTCTTTCTTCCCCCGATAGTGTATTTTCCATGTATGTAAGTCTTTCTAGTTTTGACCACCGATAGTGTTAAATGCATATATATCTGGGTTTTGGCCTCCGATAGTGTTAAACGCATATATATATATGAGTTTATGCCTCAAATAGTGTTAATGCATCCTTTGCTCCTTCGATAGCTCCCGATAGTGTTAAACACACACACACACACACACACATATATATATATGGGTTTATGCCTCCGATAGTGTTAATGCATCCTTTGCTCCTTTAATAGCTCCCAATAGTGTAATCTGTGGCATATATGGCTCCCGATAGCTTATTCGCATGCATATGACCCTTTTGTGGCATACATTGCTCCGATAGCTCCCAATAGCAATTGCTCATTTGTATGCATATGACCCTTTTGTGGCATACATTGCTCTGATAGCTCCCGATAGCTTTGTCTGCTTCCTCCATTGCTCTGATGGCTTTGTTTGCTTCCTCTGGCTCCTCGAATATTGCCATATTGACATCAATGACAATCTATGTCAATAGATTTAATATGGAGAAAGAAGAATTTTAAATCCCATTCAAAATTCATTGGATTTCATATGGAGAAATTCGAATTTTAGATTGCACTTAAAATTCAGCAGACTTAACAATTTTTGAGATTTCAAGATTGGCAGAATTGCAATGTTTCCATTGGATTCTATCATGTATGAGGGTATGGAACTAGCATTTAATCAAGAGCACCAACCCCTCTATGTACCTTGATGTTGGTGGCATTGATTGGTGTACTCCTTTGTTATGACCCAAGTAAAAATGTACCCTTCACTCAAGAAAAATCACGTATTGGTGCGTTAAGCTTTTTCCATCTTATTTTAATGCTCAGAGGGTGATGTTGATTACAAGGATTCCAATATAGGCACTGATTTTGATTATTTGTAGTTATTGTTGTAACCATTGGATCCTGCCGAGTTGCACATCAAAGAAAGCCCAAGCACCAGAATTGTCAGTAACTTCCTCTATTGAGTCGACCAATTTTTATTTGGTTGCATCTTAAAGAGCCAGTTCCGGTAACACTGAGTGGTGCTGGGGGTGCTATTTTTCTGCAGGACAATCATATTTTAATATTCAAAGCCGCTTTGGGTCAGGGATCCAACATTTATACAGAGTTTATGGCATTAAAGTTGCTTGTCAGACTGGCTCTAGAAAAAGAAGGCTCCAATATTCAAATATCTGGGGATTTTCTGCTTGTGATCAGTGAATTAACCAGAAGTATACTGTGAGGAATTTTATTTTTCAACCATTAACCAGATTATCAATGAACTCAGTCTCTGAATTTCCATTTTTAACATTATATCTTTCTCTCATGCGTATATGGAAAGAAATTTTGTTGCAGATGGACTAGCTAAAGCAGGAATCCAGCTTGATCATGGGAAATGGATCATTTGTGAAGAAGTAGATGGGCGCTTTTCAGAATATTAACGTCTAACCTTTTAATGTTCCATTATTGCTGTTCCAGGGTTACTGTTGGCAAACAGTGACCTGAATATTTTGGGGATATATTGGAACCTTGTATTCCGTAATTTTGTTTATAACAGAGTACCAATGAGCTGTGCGGGCAGGAAGTTCAATATTTCTAGTTACTTTCTGCCTTATCATGATCAAAACTGTGATTATATGATGGCTCGGCTAGACAAAATTCAGATGGAATAGAAGCGATAAGGCGAATGTATGAACATCTTTGTCACATTTGTAGTCCTTGGGAGGATAATTGAAATACTGAAAAGCACTATGCAACAATTTATTTTTTTAATAAAATTACAATCTGTTTTTTCGAAAGTAAATTAAAAAATGGTTTTAAAATACAATTGGCCGACTCTTCCAGATTCAGGTCTTAAGCACCTAAAAACAAACTAAAATATGATTACGATGTTCTATTAGCAGAAACAAATTAGGGTTCCGTGTATTCAGTGTGAATAAAGGGATCAACGGAGCCTATACAAATGCCAATTCACCGGCTTTGAACATGTAAACAACCAATAAATGACGTAGCAAGCTGAAAACATAAACAGAGATCCTCGGCTTTATATCGGTTATTGTGGTTGATCACAGTTTTGCCTACGCTCTGGTCGATTTAATTATTGGAAAATCATATTTGAACCCCTTTTTTTTAATCAAAACATAAATCGCTACATTTAGGGAGGAAAGGTAGAGAAGAGTGATGTACAGTTTGCTAGCGGAGGCATCGTCGTTGGTGGCCTGCACTGCACCTACGTTGCTACTCGGGCCTGCCATATCTTCTTCTTTTACTTGGTCTGAACTTGAAATATGCCCCTCTATATGTAATTTTTCTGCACTTTCCTCTTCAAAAAAAAATTGGATGGCCATGTAATGATGGTATCATTCATTTATAATGTATAGATGAGGAGTGATATATATTATATAGTATAATAAAAATAAAATAATATATATATTTTTTTAATTATTAAATTTAGTTATTAATTTTTAAAATAGGACTAGAATAAGGGTTATATAATATACGATCTCTGAGGTAAAAATTTATGATTTTTGTGGTAATAAATCATAATTTCTGTGGTAATAGAAAAACAATTTGGGGCACATGCATCTGAGGTCTGGCTTGCTGATATCAAGTGCACACATTTTTTATACTTTTCTAATACATATCTGCTCAAATTTATGATTTTTGTGGTAATAAATCATAATTTCTGTGGTAATAGAAAAACAATTTGGGGCACATGCATCTGAGGTCTGGCTTGCTGATATCAAGTGCACACATTTTTTATACTTTTCTAATACATATCTGCTCATATATTTTCAAGTATAATAAGTCACCACAATTACCAAATATTACTAAAGGTAGACATCGCACAGTTACTCTACAAAGCCTCTATGAGTATATAGAGTTTTTAGAGAAACGTAGAGAAGAAAGAGAACTCAAGCTACAAACAGAGTTTGCAGCCATGGTGGAAAATAAATTCACATCTTTTGAAGACAAGATCCAAAAATAAATAGAAAATAAAATATAACTATTAGAGAATAAGATGGAGGCAATGGAGACTAGGTTGCAGGTTATAAAAATCAAAACCAAGATATGAACCAAATATTCCAACAAGTAGATGTTGATACTTTAGAGAGTCTTAAAATGGAGGACATGATTAAAGAGCTAGAAGAAAAAGTTAATAGCTGCCTCACCCTAAATAGTGTGGCAGGTAAATTAGATATCAAACCAATTAAAGATGAAATGAAAAAATTGATAGAATTAGACCATGAGCGTAACAAAAGGGCCTTAAACCTTATAATCTTCGGTTTGAAAGAGGAGGTAGACGAGGATACTTTAGCCATAGCCCAGACAGAGTTACATAACAACTTACAAATTGAAACAACGTGTCTCATAGAAGCAACAAGGTTGGGGAAACTAGCTGAGAATAAAGGAATGCTAATCCAAATAAAGGTGAACTCTACTGACCATAAGTAAGACATACTTAGTAAAACCTCAAGTCTAAAAGGAACAGGAATATCTATAAATGAAGATCTCATTCCAGAATATCAAGCAAAATTGAGAAAGGAGGTTCAAAAGGTAAAGGAAGCTAGGAAGGAAGGAAAATGGGCAATAATCAGAAATAGAAAAGCCGTTATTAGAGATAGAAACCAAAAAGATAATAATAAATAGCAATTCAACATGCTCCGGCTTCTTTCTTGGAACTGTCGGGGCTTTCCATGGAACAAAGGCCCCAAGTTAAGTTGGATCTCAAATGAGGTTGATATTATTTTGCTTGTTGAAACTTGGGAGCATGAAGAATGTAAGTCCCTAACATAGATGGTTTCACATTATGGTCTACCTGGAATAAGCGATCTTCCCATAGAGGCATTAGGGGTATAGCTTGTTACATTAAGAATAACATCTCTCATCATGCTAGGATTTATAAAAACGACCCTTACAACCAATATAGTTGGATAGAAATTACTGACATTTATGATAAAAAGACCTACATAGCAATCTGTTATTTCCCCCTCATCAATTCTAACTTCTATAAGAAAAAGAATCTAGATAAAAATTAGTCCTTGCAATGGTTTAGAGAATGATATTTCTAGCCTAAGGAATGAAGGCAATATCATTTTAATGGGTGACTTTAATACTCAAACTTCAAGCAACCAAGCTATTCTTCTAAGCAATCATTCCAACCCTAATCCTCTTTGGTTAGACGAAGACCTTCCTCTGGCTAGCCCGTACAAAAGGAGCTTTGAAGACCTTGGGGAGAATTTGTTTGGGTCGGAGCTAGTCAAGCTCTATAGTGCTCAGGATCTCATAATTTGCAACGGTCTAAAGATGTGGCGCAAATCTAGTCAGATGATTTGCATCCATGGGCTTGGTAGCAATGTGGTAGACTATGGTATCTCCGAGCTCCCTCTATACAACAAAATAACAAATTTTGACATCTTAAACGACCACGAGCTTGACTTTGATCATAGGCCTTTACTTATAACTCTCAATTTTGTCATGCATAAAGATCCCATAGAAGATAATCCTTATAGCCAAAAGAAGTTAATCTTTGATAGAAATAAAAAAGATCTCTTTCTAAATTAATTAAAAACTAATTTGCTTCATTTATCTAGTGTAGACAACATAGAAGATCTCTATCATAATTTTACTACAACCATCTCATATTCTATTAACAAGTTCTCAATTGAAGTTTCAAGTAATAAAAGAAATAGCAAAACCAACCCATGGTATGAC
>APFE031121082.1:87051-98243 GCA_000404065.3 Pinus taeda | reverse complement strand
AATAAAATAACAAAAATTGAATTTCTAATGTTAAACTATGGATAAGTGTCATAAATTTTTGGTCAAAAACAAACTAATGGCCAGTCAAAGACAAACTTGCAAGCAAGGTGTTTATATTAATTACCAAGTTATAATAATATTTAATTTGGAAGAGTAAAAGGTTATTTTTTAATATTATTAAAAAACTATTTTTAAACATTTAACTAATCTAATTTTAAGGTTCCATTATAATTGTTTCACAATACAATGATATGTGGATTTTTTCTTTATACATTTGCAATATTCATGCTATGATAGTTTAATATTTATGTAATGAATTTTTTATTTAATTTGTGTAATTCTTGAAAACAGCTCATACTACTCACTTAAATAATATATTTACCACCAATTACTTGCACCATAATTTAAGCAAGTCTTTGCATAAAAATATGGATAGGAATAAGATATAAATAAATAAACCCACTAAGTGTTATTGTCCACCATTATTTATGTGTTCCTCTACACTTTAATAAATAGGAGTAAAAATGTCCTTCACCGAGATGAAAAGAAAGAATTAACTTTCTCTCGAGGCCCATAATTAGGGAGAAGAAGAAGCTTATGATTTTACATCGAGGATTGATGCTAGCAAAAGAGCAAGGGATCCAAAGCCTAACTATTTTGGAAGGCTCTCAAATCATTCATTCAAAGATATGAAAAAATTACCTCCAAAAGACCTAAACTTGAAGGATGTTATTAAAAAAGTATTAGGACTTCTATAAGGTTTGGAAAACATGAAATATATCCACATTTTGAGGCAACATAATAACCTAGTTGATTTGTTAGCCAATGAGGGAGTTGCTTTATCCCTCAAAGATTTAAGAAGGAAAAACATGAGTATAATATGCATTATCCCATGAATAATGAAAATATTCTAATGGGGAATGGTCCCTAGAATTAGAAAGTGCCAAATGGTAGCCTCTCCCCCTCCTCACATGCAAAGGAAACAAATTTTAGGACTAAGGAAAATCGGCCAACAAGCCTCTTGCTCCCAACTGGGTACACAAACATAATGAAAAGAAGCGATTTGGTTGATGCCTGAAGGATGTACGCTCCCATCACCTTGAGCCAAAAAATAGCAGAGGCAATGACAATTGAGGGGAATGCTTGCACAATGTTGCTCGTTGTACGACGTGCTCGACATTATTTTGCAGAAGAGAGTTGTCATTTTTGAAAGTGGAGACTTGTGTGGTTTGCGATGGATCCTAGTTTGTTATACCATTGAATTGGCAAGACAAAAGAAGGGGCTTACAAGAGCTCGTGGTTGTCTACAAGGAACACTCTAAACAGTGGCTTTTTCCCTTTTATTGTCCTAAAAGGTAGACAAAAAGATTGTGATGATCAATTAAACCATCCTTCTCTATGTTGAGAAATCAATAGGCTTATGAAATTAGGGTTGATTTCTCTTTGCATGATAATTACTTGTGAATTTGTTGACTTATGTATTATTATTATGTTTTTCTTCTTTCATCAAGCAATTGTCAAAATAAAATATGCGGATCACAAGAAATAAAGAACACAAAATTTAGGCTTCTCCAAGTCAGGGCTAAAACCCCACAAAGGGGAAAACCCAGAAAAATTTCCTCTTCTTGTAGAATCAGATCAAAGTGAGATTTCCAAGATCCAAGACAAAGACAAGTACCTCCACAACAACCCCAAGTCAACCCTCCAACTTCTGCAAAAGTTGCATCATGTCTTTGGAGATTACATCAACATACCTTTCTAAGCCCACATTATCCACAAGAAAGATATCTCAGAAAGATTCCATCAACCATTGAGAAAACATCACAAGAAGGTCATATCAATCACATAAGTTAAGCCAGGGGAATTTTGCTTCAGTTGCAGAAGGTTATTCATAGGAAACTTCACATAAATTGTAGAAGGTAAGCCACAGAAAATTCACATCATATTTAGAGGATAAGCCACAGAAATTCGCATCTTTTTCGAGAACCCATGCCACAGAAAATTCATTTATTTTTCTCCAGAGAAACTTGAATATCATTGCCACAGATATTCAAATATCTTGCCACAAAACATCAATGAATTTCTTTCCAAAATGGATGAGAACAAGTGCTAATATATAGTTGTTTTTCCATGTGGAGTCACATCCCTTGGGTAGGCCGACTTGTCCATTTGGAGGGTTGACTTGGCCTTTGTGGAGGACAAAATATATTTTTCTCTTTTTTTAACAAGAAATCCAAATGGGAATTTGATTCTTTGACTTATAATATTTTTTCTTATGACTCAATAAGTCCTAGAAGCATGAAGAACGTGCTTATCTAACGAAATATAATTTTTTTCTTCTTCTTTTTGCTTTTTATATCAAATACATAATGATACAAGTGCAATGATAATTATGAAGATCGAACCTAGTTACACTTTTCACTACTTCCTCTTAACTAGGGAGGTATTCATAATTACACAATAGGATACAAGGATACTCAAAATGAAATATTCTCATAAGAAGAGTTGGATTGATAAGCCATCTTCAAGCATCGACATCATAGCCAACATTGTCAAATTGCAATATAGTAAGGCATTGACTTAACAAGCTCCAATTCTCCACAATATTAGCGCACACGGGAGGCATACATATGGACACCAACACCACAGCCTCTCAAGGCACATACCCCATCTGGATGTTCACTAGGTATATCCTTCCAGGACTATTCTTATCTTGGATTCTCGATCCTCAAAGAATATTGGTCATCTTCGACTACTCTTATCTTCGATACTCTATCAACTCCTCAAAGAGTATCGATCCATGGGGACTACTACCTATCTTGGATTCCAAATCCTCAATGTGTATGAGTCCGAAATGCTTATCTAATCATCCATTCTCCTACCAGTGCCTTCATTAAACTTACGGTTATTAGTCCTAGCGTAGTGCATGACAAATGGAGAATACATTGTCCCACGTCATTAACTCATCAATCAAGGAGGTATTCATTACTCCTTTTTAAACAAGGAGGTATTCCATACTACTTTTTAAACAAGGAGGAAATCCCTCACTCCCTCTCAACTAGGGATCCATCATCACAATCCTTAGCTTATTCTCAATCATCAACTACTTATTCTTCCGTAGAGATCTACTTGTAGTTGTAGAGATCCTATCATGCATCATCATATCATTCTTGAGCTTCAACCTTCCTGGATGTCAAACATTTTACGAAGCCAAATTCTATCACATTCTATTTTCATGATAGGGTTTCTCGACTCCTAACAACATCACCATATATCAAACTCCGACATTTTTGGATCTTTTTCCATCATCATACAACTTTGTCTTCAAATGGTTCATCTATCATCTTCAAGGAGCCAAAATTCCTCACAATTGCTAACACATGCCTTCCATCATTGCATAACAATATTCGGTCTTCATGCTCTTCCAAGTCATCATCAATATCATCCACTCAATCCATGTTCTCTAAAATTGAATCAAAAAACAACCAGTACAATATCATTAAACAAGCTCTCTTTCCAACCTCTTCACATACTTCTGCAAAAATTTATTTCCATGGAGCCAAATCATATCCCTATCCAATCAACAATGTTAGAGTTACCAAATCACAGATTCCTCTAGTCAAGATGCGGGATATGTCAAATTTATGCTACTTCTCCCTCTAAGGTCAACATTCCTTCTCATGGTCTTATCCTCATATTGTAATAGAGTTTTGCTTCATGCTTTTATGCTTTTCAATCATTAATCAATGTTTTCCTGGAAAAAACCAATTAGTTGTTGGTACAACAACATTAGAACTCTTCATCTTCTTTGCTTAAATACATTTCCCTAAAGCAAACGCCATCTATTTTGGTCACAAGCTTGTATCTATTAGAGTCTTTACATATCCCTCTTTCCATCTGAGGTGGGTGAACTTCTAGCCATCTAATAGTCTTCTTTGATGCATACATCAAGTTCTCCTTCCTTCACAGTCTTCATGTTATGCCATGTTCCTTCAAATTTTTCATCTTGCTTAGTCAAGCTTTAGATGAAACTTTACTTGACCTGTAACCTTGGTTAGAAAACTTATGAAAGAACAGGGAGGAAAAATAAAAAGACGGTAGCATTAGTAATAGTCAAGAAGATGTTAAATACTTATCTCTTGAGGAAGGTTAACTCCCTCTTAATCTTGGACCCTTTTTCATCAAACCTTGTCTTCATGTCAGTATGATATAATACCTATCATTCTTAAGAACTAGGTTCCTTTTTAATTCATAGAGGAAACAATCAGTTAGGATTTTATATTTTGGGTTTTTCCTTTTATTCCATGCTGACCTGTCGCTTACAAATTGCAAGGTTCTACAACCACACAAAAGAGTTATTTGAAAAACCATATATTTTTAAGGTCTTCAAGATCTGTCACATTAGAGATTGCACACTCTATGTAAACCTCTAACCTTCATTCATAAGACTTTTATATCAGAGATTTCATTCTATGATTATAGAACCTCGTTATAATATGCAGGAGAATGCTTCAAATACCATCACAGTCTTCAACATATCTTGCTGATACTAAATTTCAAAAGAGCATAAGATCAATAACCATGATCTAGTAGACTTATCAATGCATAATAGTTAGTAAAACATTTAAGAATGATGTTTACCTCTTTAGGCCTTGTCTGGGCCATGCAAAGATAAGTTGTCATGTCTTACTTATCTTCATTGAAGATGCCTTAGACCTTTAGCTATTGGATTTCAAAGAGAAGTTCTTTCGTCTTTAATGCCTCATAATCAAACAATTTGGCTTCAAGGTCAAATTCATCCTTATTATATTAATAGTAAGGATGTCTTAGGGTTTCTATGCTTACAGTTCTTTCAGTCTTGAAATTCATACGTATCATAGGTCCTTTATTTATTTCAAAGTTTTTTTTTGTTCTTTTAAGGTGCATCAAGCCTTTATATATGTCCCAAACTATTTTCTAATGATATGACAATGGTTGCCTCATAGATCATTATTATCTAGGTCATTCACAAGCAAACTCCTTTTGTTCCACTTCAATGTAGCCCAGGACTTTGCATCAACAAAGTTTTGTTGAATTATATAGTGAAGACTTTATACTATTCTCAGATCCTCGGATGCTTTTTTCCACAAGGAATTTTCGTCATCATGAGTCACGTCACAATGGAGTAGTTTCCATGTATACTTTCAATTACTTCAAAATTTGTATATAATGCCATGGAATATCGTTAAAGTGAGATTTAGATGCTTGCATCTCATCTTGCATTACTTTGTACCACTCTTATAACATAACTCATAACGAATTTGTATTACTGCCAAACTTTACATATCATGGTTGTAACTTGTATCATGCATATTGCTACTATATCAAGGAAGATTACTCCCATAAAAAAGAAACCCATAACATTGTAGAGGAATTGGATTGTAAGTATAGTATAAATGTCTCTAATAATTGTCCAAAAGGAGAAGCATCTTGCATCAAGAGTAAGTCACTCATGTTATTGTTCTATAACATCTTCAACTCATAGATTCTGCATCACTATTATGATTCAAATCATTGTGGGGTAATTCAGACTACTTCAGAACTATAGGAGTAAAACTTGGACTTTGTCAAAAGAGAACCACAAATTCGGATTTGTTGACTAGGTTTATCATAGAGTCTTTTTGCACATTATTACTTTTAGAGATCTATTCTTCTTTTCATAATTTGGATAGATTCTCCAGATCTCATATTTTGTCTTAATTTTGAATATGAACTATAGACTAGGGTCTCAGATTCCCATCTCTCTTATCAAGATCGATTTTACAGCAATAAGAGACTTGAAATAACTATAGCAAACTTCAGCCTTCCACAGTTGACTTTCACATATTACTAGGAAATAGAACTTAGGATGCCTCTCGTAGATACTAAGGATCAAAACTCACATGATTTCCCTAGTCAGATTTTTAGGTGGACAAGACAAGATCTCCCTAGATTCAATGGTTGAATCTCGTAACAAATAAATAAACTAGTAAATATTTCCCTAAGTTCATTCCTATTGAATCATAATCAAGAATGTTGAAATATGAAATTCATATCTTTCAAACGAAATGTCTGATGAAGATCCTCGTTATGGTTTGATGCAACTTTCTGATGCTCATAATCTAGACCTACAAACACAATAACAACAAAGGATCAAAGACATATGATAGACAAATGACTCAATAAAACCCATACCAGTGATCAAGGAAACTAGTATCTAATGTCATTATTAATGGAAAAATAGAAGTAAACACACAATACATTAGCTCTATTGAACAATATAGTGGGAAATAAACACTCTTTTGAATTATAAATGAATAAAAAGGAGTAATACAACCTTAGCCTTGATGTTGCAAACCCCCTTCCAATAGTCTCCAATCCTCCCTTAAGTGACAAGCTTACAGCCTCAATTTGGCCGCATAATTTTACATTCCAAAATCCTCTCTTACCCGCTGGTCTGTGTTGCATTTATAGGCTAAGAAGAGGAGGTTTGAGATCCTATTCTCAAGGGATGATATCCATAAAGAGAGGGATTAGGGATCCACAAAGAGAGGGAGTTTGATCCATGAACCAAGGGATGAGGCCCAAGTAGGTAGGGGCTTAAGGCCTTTTAGTTGAGAAATATTCCCCAGACAAAGCTTCTAGAAATTGCCTTTTGAGACGTTGTCAAACCTTTTAATGGAGAATAAAGTGCAAGATTGCATAGGCCATAACAATCATGCTTGAAAATAGGTTTTTAAGAGATATAACTCAATACTCTTGTTATCGTTAGGATTGTTTTGTTTCCTACATTGTAGGGGATTGCTTTGGAACACTTTGTCGAATAACAAGAGATTCAAATTGGCGGTCATTTTCATAACGGCAACAAAATGGCATGTAATAGATTGCCCCTAAAGTGGAAAGTTAGAAAAGGAATTTGAGGACTGCAACACTTATCATGCAAAATTTCAAATTAGAGACCAATTAGTTAGATACCTTAAACAAACAATCAAGGATTACAATACAATATCTTCATATAATCATCACTGAGGTAGGTATTACCATACTCATAGTACAAGTATCTTAAAGAACAAGTATGGAAATGTATAAAGATCCATGTCAACAATAGACACAATATGGACGTAGCCATCAAATATGGATCTTTATTTACAATCACGAATATTTAAAACTCCACACAACTTGGATGTATGAAATTAGATCCATGGTCTTGGTCTTCATCTCTATCAATCCATAGAATGAATCTAACCATGCGAGTCAATGTTGTGCAGTTGAACATGGTAGAAATCACCTTATTACAGGTCAATGATGTGAACCATTAGAAATTCCAAGAGAAACCATGAATAATGATAATGGTTATCAAGGTAACTAGTACAACATATGAAGTCTAAATAAATGTATTGAAGTCAAACACTCATATAATCATCTGATCGAAGGTCAATGATGAGAACCTGTCATCGAAAGTGAGAAACCATTGAGGCGTGCAGGCTACAAGGTACTAAAGGAGGTGTTAGCACTCCGTAATTCCTCCTGGATGAGGAGAGGAACCTAAAGGTAACCACAAACCACTTTAAAATTGGATTATAGCCCTTCCAATTTCAGAGAGGGAAAATCCATTAGGCATGGAGTTAGATGGAGCTAATGATTTTCAGTGATATGATGGGAAAAATGAGGAATCATTAGAGAGGGGAAAGGTAGGCAATCCTTATGGTGTTTTTTGTCAAATTTCATTGCAGGGATGGTGAGAAGGGGAGTAGTGGAATTGATAACATATAAAGCATCTAGACGAGGATGAAATTTAGAGATCACAATAAAGGAAAAACACTAAATGTTTAGTTAGTCATACCAAAGCATTTGACATTGAATTCTGAAACAAATTCTTGCTTAACTAAACATGAAGACATAACAAATTAAGTATGATTATAACAAGAGAGAAATTCACATACAAAAGAAAAAACATCACCATAATAAATTGACACATGAATCCTTGTAAGCCTTCAACCTTCATCATTCAATGAAACTTAATGAAAATGTACAGTGCACAATGTTTCTTCTATAAAACCCTGACCAACCAACCCTTTGCACACTAAAATTCATGAAATATATACAATTATCTCATCCTTGAACAAAGGAATTTGAGATCCATCCTTTTCCCAAACATAGGAAGAGGTTACAATGCTTTAGGAATAAAATATTTGGAAAATATGCCCATATCCTACTATATATGGTTTGGCTTTTAACTAACCAAAAATATGCTAGTTGAAGATAAAATCATGGTATTTGATATAAAAAGCTTCAAAATTCATCATCCAAATTAATTTGGAGTCAATTATGCCAATTTGGAGGTCCACCAAGTTGAATTTCAAAAAATTATAGAACTCTGTCAACAAATTTGGCTTGGCGAAATTGTGAAAAATGAGTCTTGAAGTGACATATGTAATTCCAAAACTGTAACACCTGTGTATAAACTGAGAGAGGTTTTGTATATAATATTTTTCTTGAAATAAAATTCTCTCAGATTTCAAAAATTCTTCTCCATATCCTTGGAATACACACCCAAAGATCATGGCTTAAACAGGAAATGACGAAATCTGAAAAATGGGCTGTAAATATTCATTCTAATATTCCAATATATAACACCCGTTACAAAACTGAAGGATTATTTTGTTATTGAGCTTGTGTTTGACAAAAACCTCTTTTGGTTTTTCAATATTCATCTCCATTTGGTCAAAAACTGATTTTGAAGTTAACTATTAAAACAGTAAAAAACGCAGCAAATCCCCTGCAGCCAAAACATAGCAAGTTCATCCTTTTCATACTTCTGACCATCTTCCATGCTTTTGAATGTGTCAAAAAGGTGGAACACAAACCCTAAATCATCAAATACCTATTAGAAAACATTTTACTAAATTTCAAACCTCGCTTCTTGAAAATCACCACCTACAACAAAAGTGCAACAATAATGTAACAACTATGGAATTAGGGTTTTAGATGAGGGCTTATGGAAAAATTTGAATGAAAATCCCTATATTAACAAATTAATACAACAAAAGTCAACTCTTAGACCCAAATGCAGCAGTTTGTTGTTTTTATCTACAACGAAATTTCAAATACACAAGTGCGGCAAGAAAGAGCAACACATTCAAGTTTATTAGGGATGTGAGCTCTTCTAGGCATTCTTCTTGATTACTAAAGATGAAACTGACAACATACAACATGAATTATCTTAGAGAAGAGAGTTTTGGAACCTGAGAGTGATCCTGGCATAAGAAAGCCTCCAATTTTTTAGAAGTGCAACGAACCTCTGTAGACAAAGCACAATGACTTCCTATGGTTGTTTAGAATGTCTAAGGAGGAGGTGGAACTAGTTCGATGGATTTTTGAAATCCAAATACATGCATTTGTCACCTTTCATGCATTCTAAGCCTCTGTTGTTTGCAATTGATTTTTGCAAAATCAAATATGAAATCGCATCGCAAATGATAAGCGCAACACCAACTTATAATAATGATGATATGATTTCTCGACCTTACAATTGACTTGACATGACACCACTAAACTCGACTCAATGATGGAAGCTCGAACCCGGTATGATCTTCACTCATGATTAAGTTGACACATTGCCCTAAAATTTCTAAACTTAGACCTTAGGAAACCAATGACAATTTCCATCATTATTTGAAACATTTTAAACATAACCCTACTTAGAATTAAACCAATCATATGATCCCATCCTTCTCTTAAAAGACTAATGACTTGATCTCAATGAAATCATAGCAACGCTTTACAAATTGACTAAAATAATAAAAAGACTAAGCTTGGCTTTGACTACTATAACATAGGACAACAATAGGAGGTTTCTAGATCAACTTCCTGTAGGCTTTAACCCCATACAGAAGTTACCTGCATATGAATTCTAAAAAACAAGAAATAAACAATGGCGAGAGCATAAAACAAAAAATAGATACACAGAGATTTTTCCCCTAGATCCCAAAACCAGGACTACCAGATTGAATTTTCATTATATTCCTTTCAATGTTACAATACATATATATACATGTGAAAGCATCCATAAACCCCAACCCATTAACCCTGGATTTGAACATAATAGTAGTTCCCTTGACCG
Source organism: Pinus taeda (assembly GCA_000404065.3). NCBI lineage: Eukaryota > Viridiplantae > Streptophyta > Pinopsida > Pinales > Pinaceae > Pinus > Pinus taeda. The sequence continues at coordinate 88,102 of APFE031121082.1, read as the reverse complement.
AATCTACAAAATACCATGGGCAGAAAACCATCATGCCCAAAATCATGTGCGAAAACCATACACAAAACCATAGGTAGGTTCACCCACCTAATATAAGGTGTAAAAAAAAATTCCCTGGAGAACTGCCCCAGACCCCGTAGAGGGGGGCTACCGCCCCTCTCCTAACCTCCCTATTGCACTCAACATGACGCACAAGGGGGACTATCACTCCCCCAAGCGTGGGGCTATTCGTGGGAAGAATATAACACACACCCAACATTCTCCCACTTGTTATTTTGTTTCCACAAGGAGCTTAGTCATTGGTGCAGCCCTGCAACACCCATTGTTTCTCTACACCAATAGAACTTCTCAGTGCTCACAAACTTTGTCAATGCATCTGTGGTATTCTTCAAAGTGTCGACCTTTACCAGTGACACCTCTTTTTCCTCAACCATATCCCTTACAAAGTGATACTGAATATCAATGTGCTTTGTCTTTGAATGATAAGCAGGTTTCTTTGCCAATAAAATTGCACTTTGGTTGTCACTATAACAAGCTCTGGGGTAAATGGGCATATAAAAAGTAGAATAGAAACAAAAATACAATAAACATATCAGTCATCAAAATCCATATATACATCAGTACATTTGCACATGAAAATCAAGAGAATTAATTTTTTTCATTAATAAATGCAATGAACCAACCGGAGATGGGACTACCACATTCCACCCAACCATAGATTGGTTGAGCCAGGTCTCTCTTCAGTCAATCACCCCCGTGCTATATTCCAAGTATGAATGTGGGATCTCATAGAACACATCAATCAAAACTCATCCAGGGCTTCCAGAGGCCATCCACCTCAACCCATCAAACAATGATTCCACCTCACGGTCATACATCACCAAAAACCATCATCAGATTGTTCTCCATCCAAGGCTTCCAGGGATTCCAGAGTGTTTGTCCAACCAAGGCTTCCAGAACTAGTAACTCAACCCACAACTTATATAGGGCTTCCAGAGCGTTTGTCCAACCAAGGCTTCCAGGACTAGTAACTCAACCCACCAAGGGCTTC
>APFE031121082.1:10471-86922 GCA_000404065.3 Pinus taeda | reverse complement strand
TTCAACCAGGGCTTCCAGGACTAGTAACTCAACCCAAGCTATGGAAAAATGAGAACCAACCAAAACAAAGAAATGAAAGTAAACCCACAATCACCATGGCTATCCAGGAAATGGCAAGGCTAGGCAATCCACTGTTAATCCCAACCATCCTCTGTGCCAATGACAGATCATAACCAGGAAGCCACATGCATGCCAAAACTAGTGAAGAAATCATACATGCAACTTGGTACCTGCAAGAAAATATGATGTAGTTGCTGATGCTGATGCCTTCTTGCACTTCCTTGCTCTTCCTTTGCCTTCTTGCTCCAAGAATCCAAGTATGCCACACCCTCCAAGAGTGCTCCAAGAAAACTCTAAGTGACCAAGAGTATGAGAGGGAGAGAGAGAGAATAATGAGAGAGCTCCAAAACTGAACTGACCAAGTCTTGCCCGTTGATCCTCATAAGCCTTTTTATTAATGAGGCCTCTATTTTCTTCATTTTCCATTGTTTTCTTTCAATTTCCTCCTCACATGCAAAATGTGACCTTTCACCTTCCTTTTCTCCTAATTTCCATTATTTTCATAAATAAATGTTCCAAAATACATTTTTGCCTCTTTAATGCCTTAGCCATAGCCTTTGCCAATTTACTTAGCCATAAACAACCAAATTAACACCCCCTAGGATGCCTTACCCACCATTTATCTTGGAATATGTGTCCCATCATCCGTGGTATTTATATATTTTCACAAGGGTTGTTACAGAACCCTCCCCCTTGGGGGAACACTGTCCTCGGTGTTCAGTGACACCTATAACCAACATGACTGCTGAAAACAAAACATACTGCCCATGGAGCTTTATAACACAACTCGTTGCAATATTTACAATGAAATACCTGCTCAAAATCAAAACATCATGACACCATACCGCATACTGGAGCTTTACAACATAACTCATTATGGTATTTACAATGATATACACATATACATGTTTACTTAAGCAACAAATAAAGGATACGATGCCCATATCAATGAACAAGGGAATCCAGAGGCTCACACCTCAACCCTCAAAGTAATACTAGGTTTCACCTCCTTCCCAAGAAGTCCAGAATCCACTACAAAGTCAAATCTACATCCAATGTCCAGCGCTATAATCCTGCACCACTTGTCCTCTCAGTGAACAGTTACCAGCTCATTGTTCCAAGGCACACTCCCAATGTGCATCTGATTCCATCTGGTAATGCTAATGACGAAAAAAAATCCATCCGTGACCTGCCCTTCTCTGCTACACAGTCCCTCGAGAATCTGGTCACCCCTTCCGTGCAGTCACTCACCTTCCAAGTTCTGCTAGCACCCCCATCCTAGGCAGTCCATCCATTGGAAAGGCTTCCTAGCATCAAAAGATTCAAATACCAAGGCATATACCTACCTCAAAACTACCATACCAGTCATAGCATGCTCATGGAAATCAATGGACGCTATTGGGTACCAGTGCCCCACAATGGCCCTACTCCTGAAGTGCTTCACCAACATATTGTTGCATGTTCCAATTTCTTTTATTGTTGTTGCCAATTCTTGCAGTCGATTTCAATCACTCAACCGGCCATGTTCACGCATTCTTGTACTGAGAACATAAATTCCATCAGAATTAAAATAAATTGAAATAAATTCACATCATACCTCATTGGTAGCTCGTCAAGAAGGTATATTTGCAATCTTGTTCTCTTCCTGTCACAAGAAGTCAAACTAGCATCTTTTACCAACACATCATCTATAAACATATCACATATGGTTAGCTCAAAACACAACCATCATAGATCAACATCATAAATCACATGTAACCATCATAAACCAGAATCATAGATCACATATAGTCATCATATATCAAAATCATAAATCACATGCATTGTAAAACTGAAATAATATACTAATACTTATCCTTCATCGATTCTTACTTCTGCCTTTGTTTTCTTGTACACACACTGGATCAATTTCCACACCCAGAAAACATCCATTGCCTTCTCCTCCACCAAGTGCACATACGCATAGCATGCATCACACACATACAACCACACATAACATACAACACCATGCAACACATGCACCTATACATGACATACAACACATACACCTACATCCAATGTACATACATATATGTACGCAATATACATCACAAGACATGCATCCGCACACAACGTGTGATGCCACAAATGCATACACATACACCTGATATACAACACAACTCATACCTATATACCCATTGTACAACACCACACAATACATGTACCTACATAGAGTACAACACAATGAGTACAAACGCCGCAATACCACGACTAAATGATGCACATACATAATACCACATGCCCTCAACACAACATGTATGACATGCACACAATACTACATGTGCACCAGTACCATATGTACAACATGTACACAGTACCACTGGTACACTGCACCACTTGCACAACGTGTGCACAACATCACATGTACATGGCGCCACATGCACAACATGTACACAATGCCACATGTACACCACACCACTTGTACAACCTGCACACAATACCACACGTGCACCAATACCATATGTACAACATGTACACAATACCATCGGTAGACCGCACCACCCGCACAACATGTGCACAACATCACATGTACATGGCACCACTTGAACAATGTGTACAGAACGCCACATGTACACTGCACCACTTGTATAATGTGTACACAGTACCACATGTACATAGTACCACATGAATTACATGTACACGACACCACATGTACACAGTGCCACGTGCACGACATGTACATAACACCACATGCACACAACGTCACTTGTACAATATACCCAGCATCACATGCACATGGCACAACTTGTACAATCATGCACACCACACCATGTGTACATAGTACCAATGTACCACATGCACGCAACACCACTTGTACATAGCACTACATATCCAACATGTACATAGCATCGTCTGCACACAACACTGCATATCCAACATGCACATAGCACCATATGCACACACGTCGCATATATATCATGAAGACAATACAATATGTATACAACACCCCATATGCAACATTCACACAACCCTATTTGCACCATCCTGTACATAACATTGCATAAATAACATGTACACATGCTATATATACGCAACACCACAAGTGCATACATCATAGATGCAACATGTACAACATATACAATATATGCATAACAGTAGTACCACACATCCAAAACCACATTGTCCTTACCAAGAAACCTTGCTTCCGGTATCTCATCCATGCTTATCTTAGCATGCTGCAGACCACACTGCTTTCACTTTGCTGTTGTATCCTTCAACATTACCTGTCATAACATAAAAATAGGCATAATACAAGTATACAATACCAAATCATATCCACATGATACTGACCTCGTATATTTGTTGTGACTACTCTTCCCAATTGATTCCCTGTAAGACCAGGAACCTCTTCATGTTGTTCTCCTGCATAAGCAATCATCCCTCCACAAGAATGATCCCTGACAACCCTGTTAGATAGTAACATAGATACATGGATACATACATACATACATAAACGTTAGCATAAAATAATCATGATCCTGTCAGACAATGACAAACATACATACATGTATACATATATAAACTTCAACATAATCATGATCATAAAATAATTACCAAATATCAAGGTCAAGGTTAAGAGAACTTCCTTTATTCATGCACAACATGCACAATATTGAGAATAATAATACCCAACATAGCCAAGGCATCTGACGCCTCAAATCCATTTACTTTACCTTTTTCCTGTTACCTTTCTCATGACTATATTGTTACCGTCCATTTACCACAATGGACCCAACTAGTCCAACCGAATGTCATAGCCTTACCTTCCGCTGCGCTTACTCATGCACCAAGCTTCATCTGAATCTTACATTACCTTTTGGGTACCACAAATCTCTCCCCAAGCTCCATGAACTTTCCTCTTTCCCAACCAATTCCAAGAATCAAAACAATAAAAGAGAAGACAAGAAAAACCAAGAAGAAGACCACAAAAACCCATAATGAATATGGCACTACAAAAAAGTGGCAAGGCCTTGCACCAGACATTAAAAAAACCGCAAATCAAGCTCAAAAGATCAAAAGCACATTACTGACACCATGACTCAATCCCCATGGTTCCAAAAGAAAGCTCAACCCGAACCTTCTTCAAGATTTCATGGCAACCTCTCTTGCCATGCAAGTCCCTGCATCATGCTCACACATGTCAACCACATGTTCCAAATATCAAGACAATCATATTTATCAATTTGAAATCAACTTTTACAAACAATCATGTCATAATCCATAGTCAACTCATAGTCACACGTCATAATACTAAAACTATCACCTACTATATTCAAGTACATATCAACTGTCTCAACACATATATTTTAGTACAATCATCTTAAAACAAGATCATTTGAACACATACTCATATTATGCAATTCATCAAACATTCATACCATGTTAAATAAATCAACTAGGCACCAAACACTCAAACACCAAATAGACGTCATGATCAAACAACCAAGCACCAAATATACGACATAAGAAAACTCATACCTTAGTGTATATCAAGGGAGGCTATCTTGTCTACACAATAAATCTAGGTTAGCATGATAAATCTTCACAACATATCAACTCAAACATAAATCATGATATCCCTAACTTTAACTAACTAACATGTTCACATCATAAGCTCATAAGCATTTGTCATTCATACATAACAATCATGTATGTATGATCAATCTAAATTACTATGACACCACATCATAAATATGTCATCTCATACCTGAGTATCGCAACCATAACCATATGCATAGGTCAAACCAGGTTAATACAATACATGTAACATCAATATCTTCAATGCAATGAACATAACCATCACATATGACCAATCCAAATTACAACATCAAGATCTCATTGAAATAACTCTAATCATCAAGTTAATAGCATATAACAATAATAATATATATATCACGCTCATCAAAAACATATAACCTAATCATCAGGTTATCTAATACAAAACAACAATAGCAATGCATATAACTACAGGCTACTATCATTCTTGACTATCCGACCAATGTGCATATTATCATGAATGTAACCATAACATCAAAATACATGTACATAAACCTTATGTATATAAACATAATGCATATAGGAATCCTTAACTTACATACCTACATGCCCACATGCAATACACGTATGATGATCTTCCCTTGCCTCGAAGTCCAATGCTGCAACTTCATTTTGATGATCTGCACCTCTTGCTTTATCTCAACCAACTCATTAGCATCATAACAATCAAAGCACCATGATGACCTAAATTGCATACAATGACTTCATAGGGCATATTTGACCTACTATACATGCATAATCATAGCCATGATCATACATGCATAACAACAACCATTACTCCATTGTACACATTGCCACATGCAACTAATAATATGCACAAGCAATGCCAAATCGACTACACCTACACATAGATGCATGTAGTCGAACATAAGCGGTCAATTCTTGTAATCAACCTACAAGACTGATACATGTAATCAAAATATTAAAAAATGTAACCTAACATACAAGGATGTAAGTAGGTATCATGAAATCAACATGTAAGCAACATATAATTCATACACAATCAGTCACATGTTCCAAAAATCAAGACATCGTGTCTATTAATTTGAAATCAACATTCACCAATACTAACAACCTATAAGCATACCCCCTTACTATCCATGGTCCACACTAAGGTAGAAGGAGGAAGCTACTATAATGGCCCGATCTCCAATGTCCAATTATGGAAATGGGATCTCGAAAGCTCTATTATATTTAACCACACCTGAAAAGAAATTGATTTTTATTTATCATACATTTTGTATGAGATTAAGTCAAAACATTGCACTTATTCCACTTGTAACATAATAACTAAAAACCCGCCACTTTTCCATTTCCTTACATGCAATTTTTCAAATTCCTTGCATGCAACCTTTCAAATTCCCTACATGCAACTCTTCAAATTATTTGCATGCAAATAGGAATAGATCAACTACATCATTTTATCATACCACAATAATATCCCATCTAGAAAATAACATTTTCTTCAAACAATTACCGTACTTTTACATTTTTCTTCAAACAACTACTATATTATTACATTTGCATGTATGCATTTCTTCAAAAACGTTACATGCTAACTAATATAGAAAACTATTTGCATAAAAGTAAGAATATATCAACTACAGTGATACTATTACACATCAATACTATCCTCAACCACAAACAACATACTCATTGGGGAATTTTATCAAACAATTTGTATGCAATTAATCATTGAACCATTTAAGCATTTCATCAAACACTTTGCATGCAAACTAATATAGCAAATGATTCAATGCATATATCCTAAACTATAGTAGTACAAGTTATGGAAACTGAACCATATGATCAGTGGTATTTTCCCTCACTATGGTTCAAGTTTCAACTTCTGATATTTCATAGATGAAAAGTTATAACAAAAGTACCAACACAATCCTATTTGGTGCACAATTCTAGGAGTATCCAGAAAGCTTGACTTCCACTGGTCATATCTCCTAAAATATAACGAATAAATGTTTGAAATTTTTATCACAATATCAATGGGATTTCCCCTCATTGTAGAAAAAGTTTCAGCTCCCGAGAGTGCCTAGAATAAATGCTATAACAAAAATGTCAGGTGACCTGTTTGATACTTGATTTTAGAAGCATTCAGAAGGCTCGACTCCCTCTGATCGTATCTCCTAAAATATTGCGACCCAATATCTAAAATATCTACCACATAATCATTGGTATTTCCCCTCAATGTGGACAGTTTTTCAGCTTTTGAAAGCCTACAGAAGAAAAGTTATTGTAGAAATGGCAACGTGACTTGTTTAAATGTGCATTCAGGAAGGTCATCTTCCTTAGATCATAATTCCTAAAGTATTTTGAACCAATATCCGAAATTTTTACCACATTATCAGTGGGATTTACCTTTAGTATGGAAAAAATTTTGACTTCTAATATTCCATAGAAGAAAAGTTATAACAGATATGACAGAAAGGTCTAAAATTTAACCTTTGTTCTTCATTTTACCTATGATAGAGCCCATCCAGTCCAAGTGTTTGAACCATGCTCTGATACCAGTCTGCAACAACCTCCGGGGTAAATATGCATATAAAAATCAAAATAGGAATAGAAATACAATAAACATATCAGTCATCAAAATCTATATATACATCAGTACATTTGCACATGAAAATCAAGCGAATTATATTTTTCATTAATAAATGCAATGAACCAACCAGAGATGGGACTACCATGTTCCACCTGACCATAGATTGGCTGAGCCAAGTCTCTCTTCAACCAATCACCCTCGTGCCATATTCCAAGCATGAATGTGGGATCTCATAGAACACATAAATGAAAACTCATCCAGGGCTTCTAGAGGCCATCCACCTCAACCCATCAAACAATGATTCCACCTCACGGGCGGACATCACCAAAATCATCATCAAATTGGTCTCCATCCAAGCCTTCAGGGATTCCAGAGCGTTTGTCCAACCAAGGCTTCTAGAACTAGTAACTCAACCCAGAGCTTATACAGGGCTTCCAGAGTGTTTGTCCAACTAAGGCTTCCAGGACTAGTAACTCAACCTGCTAAGGGCTTCCAGAGCGTTTGTCCAACCAGGGCTTCCAGGACTAGTAACTCAACCCAAGCTTTTACAGGGCTTCCTGAATGTTTGCTCAACCAAGGCTTCCAGGGCTAGTAACTCAACCCAAGCAATGGAAAAATGAGAACCAACCAAAACAAAGCAATGAAAGTAAACCCACAATCACCATGGCTATCTAGGAAATGGAAAGGCTAAGCAATCCATTGTCAATCTCGACCATCCTCCGTGCCAATGACAGATCATAACCAAGAAACCACATGCATGTGCCATGCATGCCAAAACTAGTGAAGAAATCATACATGCAACTCGGTACCTGCAAGAAAATCTGATGTAGCTGTTGATGCCGATGCCTTCTTGCACTTTCCTGCTCTTACTTTGCCTCCTTGCTCCAAGAATCCAAGTATGCCACACCCTCCAAGAGTGCTCCAAGAAAATTCTAAGTAACCAAGAGTATGAGAGAGAGAGACAGAATAATGAGAGAGCTTCAAAACTGAACTGACCGAGTCTTGCCCATTGATCCTCATAAGCCATTTTATTAATGAGGCCCATATTTTCTTCATTTTCCATTATTTTCCTTCAATTTCTTCCTCACATGCAAAATGTGACCTTTCACCTTCCTTTTCTCATAATTTCCATTATTTTCTTAAATAAATGTGCTAAAATACATTTTTTCCTCTTTAATGCCTTAGCCATAGCCTTTTCCAATTTCCTTAGCCATAAACAACCAAATGAACACCCCCTAGGATGCCTTGCCCACCATTTAGCTTGGAATACGTGTCCCATCATCCGTGGTATTTATATATATTTTCCGTGGAATTTTCACAAGGGTTGTTATAGAATATCAATGTGCTTTGTCTTTGAATGATAAGCAGGTTTCTTTGCCAAAAAATTGCACTTTGGTTGTCACAATCTATCCTTATAGCTCATTGTATCAACCCCATACTTGAACACAATTTCTCCAACCAAATTGCTTCCTTTCTTGCATGAGTGGTTGCCATGTATTCTGCCTCTGTAGGTGAAAGTGCCACTACAGACTGTCTCTTTCTCATCCAACTGACTGCACCTCCAAACAGGTTGAATACATACCCACTTGTAGATCTTCTTTGATCTAGATCTCCAACCCAGTCTGCATTAACAAATCCACGGATGTCCAAAACTCTATCCAATCCTGGTCTTCATTGGTAGCACAGACCATAATCATTAGTGCCATGCAAATACCTGAAAACTCGCTTCGCTATTATCCAATGCTCCTTCCTTGGTTTTGACATAAACCTGCTCAATACTCCCACTACATTTGTAATGTTTGGTCTAGTACAAACCATTGCATGCATCAAGCTATTGACTACACTTGCATATGGAACACATGACATGTCCTCTTCCTCTTCTTGTGTCTTGGAACACTGTTCAACAGATAACTTTACACCGATAGGAATAGGAACCTTCACTGGTTTACTCTCCTGCATATTAAACCTCTACAATATTGTCTCGACATAATTCCTCTAGTTTAACCAGAGCTTCCTTTTTGCTCAATCTTGTTTAATTTCCATGCCCAAAATATAGTTTGCAGCATGAAGATATTTCATGTTGAATTTGGAGGACAATTGGGTCTTCAATTCCTAGATAATTTCTTTGTTATTTTCAATCAACAACATATCATCCACATACAAGACCAAATAAATAACACGGTTACCAATTAATTTAAAATACACACAAAGATCTGCTTTGCTTATAGTGAAGCCAAGTCCCCGTGTATATGTATCAAATTTATGGTACCACATCCTTGGTGACTATTTTAACCCATACATAGACTGTTTTAACCTGCATACCAATTCTTTCTTACCCTTCACCGCAAAGCCTTTAGGTTGCTTCATGTAGATCTCTTATTCCAGATCCCCGTGAAGAAACGATGTCTCACATCCATCTGTTCTACCTCAAAATCAAAAGCAACAACAATAGATTAAAGTAATCTAATAGAAGCTACCTTGGCAACAGGAGAAAAAATATCACCAAAATCAATTCCTAGCACCTGGGAACAACCTTTTGCTACCAACCGAGCTTTGTATTTCTCCACCTTGCCTTTTGCATTCATCTCCATCTTAAACACCCATTTGTTTCCAATGGGTTTTCTTCCAGTCGGTAACTCCACCAGATCCGAAGCTTCATTTTTCTGCAAAGATGCCATTTCATCAACCATGGCCTCTTTCCAAAGTTTTCCATCCTTTGAATCTACTGCTTCCTCGACAGTTCTTAGATCAACATCAGTAATAGATAAAGAAAAATTTGAACAAAAAGTAGTTGGACTACACCTTTTTGGTTGCGTTCTTTCTTGAACTGATCTTCTCACAACTGGAGTTTGTGGCTCTTCATCTTCTGATTCCTCTTCTGCTGTAGAGCTTGATTCCTCCTCCTTTAGCTCAAACTCTATCTTCTCAGGTTCCTTTGGTAGGACTTCATGTTTAATAACATCTTTCACCTCTCTAAATACCACATCATGACTATACACAACTTTCCCTGTTTCTGGGTTCCAAAACTTATAACCTTTTAAACCATCCTTATACCCAATAAAGATGCACCTTTTAGATTTACTATCCAACTTGGTTCTTTTCTCCTTTGGAACATGTACATATGCATCACATCCAAATACTCTCAGATGTGAAAGAGAGGGTTTCGCACCAATCCATACCTCTTGTGGAGTCCTATCCTCCAACGTTGATGAAGGTGATCTATTAACCAGGTAACATGCAGTCTCTATCGCCTCTGCCCAGAATTCTTGTCCTAACCTAACACGACTGAGCATGCTTCTTGCCTTTTCCATCAATGTCATGTTCATTCTTTCTGCAACTCCATTTTGTTGAGGTGTGTATGGAGTAGCATTCTGTCGTGCTATACCACACTTCGTATAGAACTCTTCAAATTCCTTCTTGCAAAGCTCTCCACCATTACCTGTCCTCAACACCTTTAATCTTCTCTATCTGGTTTTCCACCAAAGCCTTAAATGATTTAAACTTGTCAAAGACTTCAAATTTCTTCCTGAGGAAATATATCCATGTATTCCTTGAGAAATCATTTATAATTGATACATAATGCACAAAATTACCCAGTGATGGAACCGACACAGGTCCAAACACATCATTATGCACAAGCTCTAATATTTGTTCCGCCCTCTTAGGACCAGAGGGGAAACTCGCCCAATTTTGCTTCCCATATACACAATTTTCACATAAATCAAAATCTAGAGAGAAAATAGACATACCTTCTACCATACCATTACCATGAAGTATTTGAAGGCCCTTCTCTTCAATATATCCAAGCCTTTGATTCCATAACATGGTCTTTTCTCTAGAGACCACTAGATTTTCCGCTCCACTTTCAGGAACCACAAAACTATTGCACCCATTAATAAAAGTGCTACCCTGAAGCTTGTATAGAGTTCCAATCCAAACTCCCCACATCAATACTAGTGCTCCTCGAACCATCTTGCAAGTATCTTTCTCGAACACTGTTTTTACACCTGCATCATCTAGCTTGCTCACAGAAATCAGATTTCTGGCCAATGCAGGAATATGCAGAACACTCGGAAGTGCTCTAATCCTTCCACCTTGCAACTTCAACTTGAATTTTCTGCGACAGATGATTCTAGCCTTCCTTCCATCGCCTAAGAATACATCACCACTATCATATTTATCATACTCGCAGAACCACTCCTTGTGGGGAGTGAAGTGAAAGGATGCACCCGAGTCAATCAACCATGCCTCATGATCTACATGTGTACTTGAAGAAGAAGCCAAGTACACATCCCCGCCTTCATCTGAGGTGGCTTTTGCCTCTACAAAAGGAGCATCATTAGATCTCTTTCCTTTTTTTAGGAGCTTTAGATCTATAGTCCTTTTTGAAGTGCCTTCCTTTCCGCATTACTAGCACATCTTTACTAGTTTTCCTTAAGATGTAGATCTCCCTCTAGATTTAGATCTCCCACTCGAGGATTTATTTTGTTTCTATTCTGGGACCATCCTCGTATAGAAAAGGCATCACCATTCTGGCCCTCCATATTTCTCTATCTCATCTCCTCCGACAATAAGGATGAGACTATTTCATCAAATTGCAGGGCAGTCACATTGCTACCTATTGCAACAACCAGACTATCCCACGAATTTGGTACAGAGCACAACAAACTGATGCACTTATATTCATCTAAACTTTTTATATCAATAGATAAAAACTGGCTTACCACAATATTAAAGGCATTCAGATGCTTTGTCATCGAGTCTTCACCCTTCATCCTCATGTTGTACATCTTTTTTCGTAGGAATATTTTATTCACCAGAGACTTAGATTTGTACAAAGTCCCTAACTTGTGCCACAAACTCTTCGTTAAAGCTTCCCCTAATACATTCAACAATACTGAATCTGAGATACACAACTGTATTATGCTCTTTGCCTTCCGATCCAACTTCACCCCGTCTTCTGCTGACACTGTCGTTGGTTTAGTACCCGGATCTACCACGATTCACTGATCTTTATCCACTAGAAGATCCTCCATCTTGAGTTTCCACAACTCAAAACCCTGACCATTAAATTTCTCTATCTCTATCTTTCCACTATTCGCCATATTCTTTCACCACAAGAATTGATCCCGTAGATCTCCCATTGAACAGGGTCTACCACAGGCCCAAGCAAAACCTATGAGCAACAAAGGTGTCCCCTTGAAGCCAAAACAAATCTGATACGAAATGCAGGTTTTAACCTTGTACAAAAGTTACCTGCATACAAATTCTAAAAAATAGAAAATAAATAATGGCGAGAGCATAAAACCTAAAACAGATACACAAATTTTTCCCCTATATCCCAAAATGGGGACTACCAGATTGATTTTTCATTATATTCCATTCAACATTACAATACACATATATACATGTCAAAGCATCCATAAACCCCAATCCATTAACCCTTGAATATAACATAACTGTAGTTCCCTTGACTGGATCTACAAAATACCATGGGCAGAAAACCATCATGCCCAAAACCATGTGCCCCAAAACCATGTGCAAAAACTATGCACAAAACCATAGATAGGTTCACCCACCTAATATAGGGTCCAAATTTTTTTCCCCGAGGCGCTGCCCCGGACCTCATACAGGGAGGCTACGGCCCCCTTGTGACCTCCCTGTTGTGCTCGATGCAACAAACAGGGGAGGCTAAAGTCCCCCCACACATGGGGCTAGTCATGGAAAGAATATAAAAACACCCAACACTTCCTGGATAATGAGATGAAGTCGATGGGAAGCGATTTGTCGTAGGAGGGCCTACGACACAAAACTCATGTTAAGTTTTGAAGAACAAATTTGGAGTGATTTAGGACTGGTTCAGGGATGGCCAACACAATTGAAGGTTATGATTTGCAAGGTAATTTTGACTGAGGTTGGGCTTCTCTTGAACATATTGGAAACACAACATTTTGACTTGGAAGCATTTGAATCAAAAAACCATTCTGAAGACTTTTAATGAGGTATGATCAACTGAGAGGCAAATGGATTTCCAAACCTAGACAAAAAAGTGATGGAGTGTCATGTTCAAGAGCGACGTACCACCTTTTCACAATAAAAAAACAAATGTTTCTTTCCCATTTCCCCCAACCATTATTGGCAAGTACCTCTTTATTTTTATGCAATCTTGAGGAGGATAATATATGCTTGTCTTGTAAGATCATCCTTCGGATGAGTCATTCAGAGTATTTTTAATGAACCCTAGGAAGGAGTGGTTCAGTCGCATCATGATTAATGAGTCTTGCATTGTTTACATTTTACGAGTCTAGCGAAGGGGTAACTTGATGTCATTTTCATATTTAAAGAGTTTGAAAATACACAAAAGGGAAATTTGTATAGTTATTTCAATGTAAAGTTTTAACGAGCCTAGAGAAAGTAAAGCTCGGTTTTTTTCATATTTAGGGAGTGAGGAGAAAGAATTAAGTAAAATCCAAAATGTCATTGTTATCAAGCCCATAATACGGTAAAATAATGTAGGAGAGAACTCTTTTAGCCACGATCAACTAAATTTTTTTTTTTTTTTTTTTTTTTTTTTTTTTTTTTTTTTTTTTTTTTTTTTTTTGTAATTAGTCTATTTCGTCTGTAAAAGGGGTAAACTTATACTAGGTAGACGTCCTTTCATTTTTTTACGAGTTCGAAAGAAACAAGTGTACTCGATAATATTTTCATGTTTTGAGAGTTAGAAAAGAGCTTAAAGATAACTCCTCCTGGAGGAACAAGTGGTATAAGGGGTAGAAATTGGTTCCAGTCGTGATGGAACTGCTCAAAAAATGTAAAGGTCAAGAGCCTGACTAATAAGACTACTGATAACAACAGTTCCTTAGGAAAGGCCAAAACAACAAGTGAAAGCGAATGATTGGCCAAGCAGATGGTGACGATGGACTGAAAAAACCAAGGCTCATTTGACATAACAGGCTAATAGAAAGTAGAAATCATGAGGATAAAGCAGGAGTGGGTTCATTTTTACACAAGGTTGAAACATAGGAAAATTATGCTTGAGAGTGTTTTCTTTTTTATACAAGCCTGAAATAGATAAAAATTGTGCTTGATATAGGTACCGTGCCCCTAACATAACGACAAAGGCACATGCCCCCCAAGCTTTGTTTCATTCACCTAAGTAGACTGTTGGTTACTAGTAGGCAGATGAAATGAAGGTTCATTTACGAGATGAGGTAAAAGAATTGACTTAACATTTACAAGATCAGGTGAAAGACTTGACTTAAGTTTTACGAACTCTAGTCAAAGACTCGACTCAATTAGGGGAGGATTTGTTTCATTTTTTAATGAGCTTGACACATGAAAAGAATTACGCTCATATCACCTTGTTTCATTTTTAATGAGTTTGACACAAGAGAAAGAACTATGCTCATAGGTTTGTTTAATGTTTAAGTGAGCTTGAATTATAAAAAAAGTTATGCTCAAACCTTTTTTCATTTTTTAATGAGCTTGGCACAAGAAAAAGAACTATGCTCATGGCTGTTGTTTCATTTTTTAACGAGCTTGACACAGGAAAATAACTATGCTCTTAGGGCCTTGTCATGGATTCCAAGAGGACATTGCTCTGGAAGGAATACATGCAAAGGGACATAGCTCAATTATGGTTTCCAAGAGGTCTTCATCAGAAGGAAGAATAGTTCTTTGGAAGGAACACATGTCGAGGGACTCAATAGGGATAAGAAAATCAGGTTCAAATGTCCCCATTGAAGGGTTCACCATGTCACCTACTAGATCTAAGTCAAAATAATATGAGCATATAGTGAAAGGCTCATTTCTATTAGTAAGGAAATGCATGGGACTAGTTGCCACATAATTAACCCGTGTTGGGGTAGATATCACTTCCATATAAGGAACATTTAGGGATGTGATATGGTTGGTAGTCGAATCAAGACCAACAAATGAAAGTTGGTCAATAGTCATAATGTTTCCATTGTGAGGGAAAGACATCACTCGAAAGAGTGTGGACATGAAAATTGTCATGGCATAGGCATAGTATCGCCCATGGGGTAAATTGAAATCCAAGGGGCCTTGGACTACCATAAGATCAATACAAACACTTTTTCCTTCTAGAGTAATGGGTAACTTAGGCAGGATCCCTAAAGTTTTGTTGATGGTTCTATTAAAAAATAACAAATTTTGTGTAATAGACACAAGCTGAGGGGAACACAAAGCTTGCCAAGTGGTTGATGATAAAATACTAACAGGAGCACCTTCAAATACATTTATGTGACACATGTTCCTATCGCAAGCCTTCACAATGATTTGGAAAGGGATGTGAAAATAGAGACACGTTTTTGTCAGTCTATTACGATTAAAGGAAATTACCATAGTACTTGGAGGAATTTACGTGGAAACGAGTGAAATGCCCCTTGTGTGGTGGAATATGAAGTAACAAAAAGAACCTGAGTGGTATTAACTTCACTCTCTAAGGGGAGAGTGGGGTCGACCGGAGATGGAATCGATTCGACTACTTGATCAAACAATGGTTCATTAACCTGAGTGATATGAGCTTCACTCTCCAAGGGAATAATATGATTGGCCGAACTTGAAATGGGATCAATCACTTCGCCAACTGAAACTAGGTTGGGAGAACCATTATGGAAACAATTTGGAAGTTTCTAACGAGAAACTAAGGTTTTCCAACAATTTAGAGGCTTCATCCATATGAGCGCAAAGGTGAGTTTGATGACTCCCTTCACATAAACTACAAGGAAACCTAACTTTACCCTTTTCCCCAAAACCTTAGAATCACTAGTTGATGAGTCAACAATAAGTTGATAAGAATTTTTAGACCATACTTCGAAGACCTTAGGAATACCAATATAATTGATAAGGAAGTGGTCACCTTTACAAAGCTTGCAATGTTATTTGGGCTTATGATGTATGTTGGAAGGTCCCTCAACATTACCAATACTTACAACCATGGTTGGTTGGTTGACTACTTTCTTATCTTTCTTCATCTTCTTCTTCCCTTTCTTCTTCTTCTTAGCCACCTAGTTACTAACATCAAGGTTTTTACCAAGTGAAGAAGAAGAAAGGGAGGAAGACATGTTGGGTGAAGAAGGTAAAGTTTCAACATGAGGTTGGTGATGTTGAGATGGTGAAATCTCTGGTTGAGGTGAAGTATCTTGGGTATTGAAGCCAACAAGGTTGAAAACAACCATACCGATAAATCTATTGTGAATCCAGGAAGAGACAATGTAGCCATATAAGGAGGACCAACATTTCTAAAACAAGGAAAAGGATTAGGATCACCGTTAAGACGGGTTCCTTGATTGGTAAATTTTTGAACTTTCGCCATCATATTCAACCCTAGGTCTACTAAAAAGTGAATTTTAGTTAATTTTTTTAACAATATATGATACTTAATTTTACAATTGGTATCAATCAAAATAAACAAAAGCAGTAAAAACAAGATACTAGGTATAAAAAGTTACCAAGCTGATGTGAGCTGCGGAATATCATTTCCAATATGTGTAGGCAATCTCTTTGAATTTTGTGTTCAGTGTATCATAAATAACAAGGCGACTGACTCAGTTTGCTATGGCAGTTTTTCAACCTAAGGGGTCTTAAGATATACTCGAGAGTACATGGAAGCTCAGTCAATATTAGTGTTGTCTAGTTTGTTTTGTATGATAGGAAGCATTCTAATATACTTTTCATATGTGGAGCGACATCTTATATACTCAAGGGTACATGGGGAACCGTCTTATATACTTACGTCGAATACCAACTACCCGCATAATGTAACACAGACAATTAACGACAACTCCTATGTCTATAGATGCTGGAACACATCTTCTAACCTAGATCCACTAAATATGATGTGATTAATTTATGCCTTGGTAAATTGTAATTGATTTGATTGTTTCACTTTTCATTAAGGTAAAATGAAATATATGAGGATAAAATGGTATAATGGTTCCAAATTCAAACTAATGCAACAAATATGAGATTATCACTTCTTTAATTCGATGAAATCCTATTTATGGGAAGGAGGAAATTTCATTCAGTTTTGAAAAAATACAAAGATCTTATCTTCATCAAGTTTGATTTAACCAAAACACACAAAATGATTAAAAATACACACCTTCAACACAAAGACAAAAAAATTCTCGACCATACAATGTAAACTATGCACAATTTGATGCAAAATCATGCAACTATAATATATGGACAAGACCATGCAAATGTAATCTATGCAAGAGAATTCTTCAAAACAAACACAAGATGATTCCAAATCAGTAAAAGAACAATATAACAAGACTACTTGCACAAAAATACCTTCTTTCACTAATACAATGAACGAACCAATCAAGTGTAAGTAAAGGAAATTTCGCAAAAATTATGCTACCCAAATGAAATCAAATGCAATCTGAGATTTCATTAACAGAGAACTCAAACTAAAATTTCGTGAAATTTCCAAAGATCAAAAGAGGTGACACTCAAAGGCGATTATCATAGGGGAATTTTTTTTGCAAAAATGCAAGCAAAAAACACCCAAAAATTGTTAAGAAATGGAGAAACCTCTGAGTAGTGACAAAAACAAAGAAAAGTTGGAAAAGCTATAAATTTTTAATTTTTCTATGTGTGTCACAGATGAGTTATTGATGCCAGTGTAGTGTCACTTTGTTGCTAAAGACAAACTGTGCAACTTGCACTCTGTTGCTGAAAGCAAAGTGCGCAAATCGAGAAAAACAAAGAAAAAATAAAAATATGGTCACATATCCTCTTCTCAAGGGATGAGATCCATAAAGAGAGGGATTAGGGATCCACAAAGAGAGGCAGTTTGATCCATGAACCAAGGGATGAGGCCCAAAAAGGTAGGGGCTAGAGGCCTCTTAGTTGAGAAATATTCCCCCAACAAAGCTTCTAGAGATTGCTTTTTATGTTTACCTATGTTAAGAGGTTGTCACATCTTTTAATGGAGAACAAAGCGTAGGATTACGCAAGCCATAATGATCATATCTGCATTTTCATAAGTAGAGACTAGGAAAAGTGCGCCACTGCTTGAAAATAGGTTTTTAAGCAATATAACTCAATATTCTTGTTGTCTTTGGGATTATTTTGCTTCCAACATTGTAGAGGATTGCTTTGGAACACTTCATTAGATAGCAAGAGATCCAGATTTCCAGTCAGTTTCCTAATAATGACCAAATGACATGTAACACATATCTTCTCATGAAACTTGCACATGCCAACAAGACATGACCTTTAGACTGATAACATATACCCTAGCTCTGTTACCAAGTTTAGAAATCAATAGGCTTATGAAATTAGGGTTGATTTTTCTTTCCATGATAATTACTTGTGAATTTGTTAGCTTCTTTATTATTATTTTTTATTTATTTTATTTATTTATTTATTCATTTATTTTTATTTTTTCTTTTTCTTCTGAATAAGACTAAATCTATTAAAGATACAAAAATAATGTTACATGGAGGCACTGGCCTTTGCAGAATCAATCTCAGATTTTTGACCAAATACTAGCAAACAGTAACTGGAAAGGAGATTGCCCTCAAGGGAAACTAGTCCAAAAAACATGATATGAGCTGCCCACGTAGGGGAACTAGCTTGTAAATCCCAAGTTTGAGAGTTTTTTAAGCAAAATAAAAAATAAAAAAAGACCCCATATAACAACAATTACAACTGAAAATTGCAAAAACAAACCCTGACATGGTGATCGGGTGTCTAAGGACCTGACTACAGAGTCGTAGCTTTCTAGGTGTCCACTGGTGGCAGGGGTTCCTCCACGATGAGAAACCTATAAGCATAGACATCTTCAACATCGTGCTATTGACCACTGGTCATGGCTTCTGTCTGCGGCTCGCCACTTGGAATACTTGTTGCTTCTACTATCTTCCCATTACCACCTGGGATGTTTGTTATCCTGTTCATAGCTTCTAGATCAGACCGTGCAGTGTCTATCCTATTTAGAGCGTCACCCTAAGAGCTGCTATCATGTGTGTTTTGCTTGCTAGCGCCAGTCCTATTCGGAACGATGCTAGCCGAGGCTATAGTGCATTGTGGCTCTTCTCTGAAGGCTACAGAAATGGTGGCGATTATACAGGGGCGATCCATGGTGCATTTGAATTGAAATTAGGTGGAATGGTAGGAGTTCATAATTGGCACATAATCGTCATGGGGGATCAGGGTTTCCGCATTACACCGAAGGACAACCCTCTGGTCCTACCCTCTGCCACTGCGGGTGTTGGGATACTGACCCGTGCCATGGGCAACGGTTAAAGGCGAGGATGAATTCGCTTGAGTCGAGACTGACGAGGATCGCGAGGGAGGGCATATTGCTCTCCCTCTGTTGCTACCCCTGCGGCTTCTCATTCTGTGCCTCAGGCGGGGCATATTCGCTTGGTAAATTTCGGTATGACGGATGTTAGGAGGAGCAGGAGAGGGGATAGAATGGTTCGAGGAGGCAGGGGAGTGAGGAATTCGATTGCCAGAGGCAGAATTGAGGGCTAGGGTGACAATTCTGTAGCAACAAAGAGGGTTGTGCGAGAAATGAGCTCCTTCGATCATCTCAACGTAGCAGAAGAGCTGCCATCTTCTCCCCGTGGTTGTTCGAGATCTAGGTTCTGCCGCAGTGGGAAGGCAGTTCTAGGCTAGGGGATGTATAACAGGGGGAAGGCGCATAACATTCTCCATCTTAAGGACCAGAAGTAGGTAGCCTCGGCTCTCACCTGTCATTAATGAATTTTGGCTTTCAGGTAGCATTAAAATACCATGAATTCTGGCAGTGAGTGTCTTGGCATCAATGTGGGTGGCCATGTGGCTATACCAGTTTTCAGCCCAGATGAGCCGCGCTGTATCGGTGTCATTAATCACCCGCATCCGGGGTTAGCTTCTTTATTATTATTACTATTATGTTTTTCTTTTTTCATGAAGCAATTATCAAAATAAAATATGAAGATCACAAGCAATGGAGAACACAAGATGTAGGCTTCTCCAAGCCAAGGCCAAAACCCCACAAGTGGGAAAACCTGGAAAAAATTCCTCTTCTTATAGAATCATATCAAAGTGACATTTCCAAGGTCCAAGATAAAGACAAGTACGTCCACAATAGCCCCAAGTCAACCCTCCAACTTCTATAAAACTTGCATCATATTGTCTCTAGAGATTACATCAACATACCTCTTTGAAGCTCACATTAACCACATAAAAGAAATCTTAGAAGTATTCCATCAACCATTGAGAAAAAATCACAAGAAGGTCGTATTAATCACAGAAGATAAGCCACAGGAATTTCCCAACAATTGCAAAAGGGTAGGCAGAACAAACTTCACATAAATTGCAGAAGGTAAGCCAAAGAAAATTTGCATAATCTTCATAGGATAAGTCACAAAAATTCACATTTTTTTCCAGATCCCATACCACAAAAAACTCATCTATTATGCTCCAAAGAAACTCACATATCCTTGCCACATATATTCACATATCTTGCCATAGAACATGAATGAATCGCTTGCCAAAATGAAGGAGAACAATTGCCAATATATAGTTATTTGTCTATGCGAAGAGTCACGTCCCTTGGGTAGGCCAACTTTTCCATCTAGAGGGCCAACTTGGTCTTTGTGAAGGACACAATTTTTATTTTTTATTTTTTTCTAACAATAAGTCCAAATGGGACTTTGACTCTTTGACTTATAATCAATTTTTGTTTTGACTGAATAAGTCGTAGAAGCATGAAGAACATGCTTACCTAACGAAATAAAAATTTATTTTTCTTCTTGTTGCTTTGTACATCAAATACATAATGATACAAGTACAATGATAATTATGAAGATTGAACCTAGTTACACTTTTCAACACTCCAGTAGTGAGTAGCGTACAATAGCCCAAATACTACCAAATCTTAATGTCATTGAGCCTACATTTGGAAGAAACCAAAAGAGAAGATGTTTTCTCCCATTATCTCATATGTATGATCTTTTTTAAATATTGTTTAAATTTGCATTTTTTGGCACTCGCACACACACACACACACACACACACACATATATGAAAAGTTAGCAAAAAACTTCAAAATTTCGGGATATGGGGCCTTTAGGAAAACATTGTAAGGATAAATTTATTTGGAATTAGGCCCCAAATTTTGAATGATGTCTATGATGTAATAGTTGTATTACCATCACATATTTGAAGCAATAAAAATTATATTCTCATTCTTGTTTAAAAAAATAGTAGGTGTAAAAATGTAAACATGCAAACATACTAGTGGTTACTACCCACATAAATTTAGTCCTTAGGCTTGAGTAAGCAATTAATTTCTCCACTTCATCTATCAATTTATTTGCCAAGGAAAGACTACAACAATGGATTTCAATATTGAACATTATTTGTTTATCATTATCCATTGCATCTTATAATTTTTAACTTTGAAAAATAAATATTTATTTTCCATATTATTCAAAAAATTGTTTTTCAACACATAACCATTTTTTATTTCCAATCTTTCTACAATATCCATTTCTCCTATCTCTACCAAATTCTTATCAATTACAACTCAAGCTCAAATTTGGTGGACCCATCAAATGATTCTTAGTTAATTGGAGACAACCATCTTATATGCAATTTTGATGAGAACAAAATTTCTAACTTGAGTGGCAAGGATTAGGCTACCATGAACACTTGTTTAAATCGTTTTAAAATGTATAAAATCCATAGTAACAAAGTTTTATAATCAAATTCTTATTATTTGTAAAATTTTTGGATAAAGTTTTAATCTTGTTTAAAAAAATTAACTAAAAAGAGGTTGACTTTGTTATTTATAACTATATTATTCTTTGTATGACTTATTTGTGGTAGTTGCGTGTTTTTCTTTTTAAAGAAATGGGTAGCATTTTCATTATATGAACTAGAAAGGGCGATGTCCCGTATAAGATTATGCTCTCCACTCTCTGCAAAATTCATTGTTTTACATTGAATTAGGACCTTCTTGCTACTTGCTTTATTTACACAAAGACTTTGTACATATATGTAACTATAAACTCTCCAAAAAACTCCACATTATTCTATACTTCGACATAACATATAAAAACATTAATACTAAAACTTTCAGCTGCTACTAGGGTCAATTTATTCTCTCAAAATTTCATCCAGAATCATTGCCAGATCTTCGACATCATCCTATCTAGTGTTCAAGTCCCTCTCCGCAACAACAACTGCATCCCACTCTGCAACAACGACTGCAACAACTGCATGGGGGCCAAGCCTTCCGCGCACCCAAAAACTTCCTTAAGTACCCCGACAATAGCAGATTCCATTGTTAATTCGATATATTCCACCTTCTGCTACACGCTCAGCACATCATTGCATAGGTCTTCCACTGTTTTCTGCAACAACTCCATATCTTTTCCTAGACGTGAAAATTGTGCATAGAGAACTACCATGTTTTCATTTAATTCCTTTACTATTTCCTTAATGACTTGCTTACATGAACTATCAACCAATAACTTAATGCCTCCCCCATTGCCATGACCTGACCCTGCGCCACTAGACCATGAGCCTTCACCACTGTCGTTACTCGCAGATGATCTAGGTTAGGGTGTGATAAAGGACCCTTCCAAGACCTTTTAATTTCGTGATGTGTTAAATTGCATTTAAAAAAAAAACATAAATGAATACATCTGCATGTTGTAAAGAAGAGGAACATGACAATCATCTACAACAATAACAAGATGTTGATAACAGAGTTTTTCCAGGAGGGACTACGTCTCCAGGCCCCGATGTCAAGATGGTGTAGGTCGCTACATTAAGTGCTGTCAATAGTGATGATGTAAATAAGAGGTGATGTCACTATCATACAAGGAAAATGCCCTCACGTAGGAGTGGATCCAAGAGATGTTCCACTTCAGGAACTCTCAGTCAAAAAGGAATCCTATTAGTATGACACAAACTCATGCATTATGATCATCCCGCCAACATGGCATAAAAGGGATCTCAGTGCAAACATGCATGACGACAACATGAGTATCCCATAAACATACAACAAAGGGATCTCAAAATACAACATGACGAATCATGTCAACAAGTACGTCACACAGATGATTCCGCATCACATCAAGTAGGAATCATGAAAACAAGTAAGAGACAAGATCCCACATCAAGCATCAAACAGGGATCTGTGCAACACAATACATAACAAAATAAGGACATGAACACATTGCATATACCTCACATCTAGGGGCCATCTGAAGAAAAGGATGTCAAGCTGCTGAAGTTGTTTGTACCATCAATCTCGCTGCGACAAATCTCATGGAAATAGTTGCTTGCACATGAACACTGACACCTGCACTCCACTTAGAAAAGTGGCCGAAAAATGAAATGAGCAATTGGAAAATATGAATGCACCATCAGATTTGTGGCATCGAATAGTGCAAAATCGACTGTCAAATTTTTGAATTTTGAGAAAATGAAAATTTGGGGTTTAAGGAATCTTTTAGATTCCCCTTAGATTCCTCAAAGATTCCCTCCTCTGGGTCCTCTATAAATTGGCTGCTCAGATCAGGAAATAGACTGCGCCATCAGGTTCATGTCACCGAGAGGTGTAAGATCGGCGTAAAGTTTGTCCAATTTGGACACTGCAAAAATTTCACCCTCCTGGAAATTTTGCTCAGTCATGATTCCACCTGCATTAAAAATTAATTAAAAAATATTGCCTCGAATTTTGTGCCCGCTCTTGGTTCCTCCATCTAATTGGGTGCACTATGCAAATGAAATTTTATATAATTTCTCCGGCAAATTTACTAATGAATTGGTTTTGTCATGTTGGTAAAATTAACAGTTTGTTGAGGAGGGGTCGGGTGGTCAAACCCCACCCCTCCATTTTTTTATACATTAAAAAACCGCATGTGTATTTTTTGTTGGGGGCCGAGTCTGCATTGAGAAGCCACCCCATACCCTCCATATCCATACATTTGGCACATTCTTATTTAAGTGGCACATTAACTGTTTTGGCGCATTAATTGGGGTGTTCGTTTTGTTATATGGCACGGAGGTGTGATATGATATGGATTCAACGTGGGGCCGCCGCGTGGGCGGTGCTAGCCCTCCCACCGGCCCTTTAATTATGTCGAGGTTCATAATAGAGAGGTGTGGGGGGTGGCCCACCACCTCCTTATATATATATATATAATAGATAGAATAGATATATAATATATATAAATTAATATATTAATTATAATATATATATATATATATAATATATAGAAATATAAAGATATAGATAATATATAGATATTAACTTTTAATAATCATAAGGCCTTTTTGAAAATTTCAAAATTTGACTGAAGGAGTCAAACTAACCAGGCCACAAATTTGCCCAGAATCTGGTGGCCGGATTTTGTCCAGATTGTGGCCTCCTTAAGCTTGTCGAGTCACCAAAGTCAACCTAAACTTTTATTGCTCCTAACTTTCGCATACGGACTCACTTTGAGGAATCGTTCACACCACCGTGATCAGGAGGACGAGATCTATGCTCTGGTCCTTGTTTGAAATCATTCTGATCACTTTGATTTTCGAGCTTCCGTAAGCCCTCTTTGTCCTGTGTGTGTCTCTGGAGCCACCTAGATCAATAGCGGAACATCTCTTGGAGCCACTCCTGCGTGAGGGCATTTTCCTTGTATGATAGTGACGTCACCTCTTATGTACATCATCACTATTGACAACACTCAATGCAATGACCTACAACGTCTTGACACTGAGGCCTGGAGATGTAGTCCCTCTTGGACGAATTTCGTTATCAACGGCTTATGTTTTATGTTGCTGACGATTGTCATGTTCCTCTTCTTTACAACATGCACTTGTATTCATATATGATATTTTAAAAATGCAATTTAACACATCACCAAAGTAAAAAGGTCTTGGAAGGGTCCTTTGTCACACCCGAACCTGGATCAAGTGGTATCAGAGTGGTCTTTGCGTGGATGTGAATTGCAAGCGTGAACAATGGAACGTGCAGCGACAGAGGATGAAAAAGCGATGTACGAGACCATGCTCAAAATTTCCAAAAGGGTGGAGATAATGTATGAAACTCTACAGAAAGAGATAGATGAAAATGAGCGATTGCAACTTCAGTTGCAAGCCACGAAAGAGGCCCTGGGAGAACTGAAGCACAACAAACATAATCTTCAAACAGAGGATGGAGAATTGAAGACAAGGCCTTCGAAAAGTTGCTGCGTGACCCATGTGAGGTAAAAAGTAGTTCTTTGAATTCATGTATATGTCTTGATGATGATTTCGCTGTTTTTGAAAATCATACCACAGGAATTGGCTCCAAAATTTTGAAGAAAATGGCGTATGAAGGAAAAGGTTTGGGCGTTAATGGCCAAGGCATTGTCAACCCCATCAAAGTAGAGGAATTACTGTGTCGAACATGAGTTGGGTATGTCAGAAAGGAAGTTGGGGAATGCACCACAATAGTTAGCGAACCACCAACAATAGATGATGAGTAGCCCTCATTAGTTCTTTACAAATCAACAGAAGAGGTAAAAGATGTTGATTCCTTTTAGTTTTGTATTCACATGGTATGCTTTCTGTTGGAGATTTGGAGATACCAATTACAGGGACAAACATGAGGCTCCTTACCAGGATGAGGCACAAGAAGGAAAAAGAAATTGGTGTTAATAACCAGGGCATAACTCAACCATTGGAGGTTGTGAATAAACATCAATTTGTAGGTTTGAGATACACGGAAGGAGGATGCTCGAAGGTGTCATATTCTTTCAAGACATCGTCAAAATCGTCGAGGAAAGAGAATGGTGGGAACACATCCCCACCATCCCATGGCAGTGCCCATTGCCGGGAAAGCGCTGAGCCAAGCTCTCATCACCACACTTACACCAGAGAGGACAGGGAAAGGTATAACCACTCTTGACATTTGAATGTTCATTTTAATCATGTTTTTAATGATGGACATAAATCAAGACATCGAAAAACATGTACCTTTTGTGGACTACATAACCATACATTTTCTAAGTGTTGGAAAAGAATAGCAGTACAAACAAAGAAGATGTGTGAAAGACCCTCTCAACAACAGGTAAAGAAACATGTTAAGAAGATATGGAGGAATAAGACCTATTGTAGTCATTGCGATAGAAGTGGCCATTAAAGAGCCACATGTTGGAAGCTCCATCCAGAGCAGCACCTTAAAGACAAAGTGTCGGTGCATGAACTAGGTGAAACAATGGTTTGACAAGCAAAGCCATCACAAGGAGGTGACCCATTCACAACGGTAAGTGAAAAATGGTTTCTATATGTGTTAGCGTTTCATGGTCATACTTTTGTAAATCATTTGTTGCATTTTAAAATGTAAAAGTGATGATGTGGTTTCCATCACTTGTTCAGTAACAATGATGTCTGGTCTTATTTTGTGTTGCATGATAAACTTTGAAAGTGATGTCGTGTTTCCATCACTTGTCAGAGAAAAAATAGTGTTTAGCCTTATTATTGTAAATCATGTGTTGCAATGATGATGTGTTTTCCATCACTTGTTGAAGCAACAATGATATGTTGGCCTTGTTTTCGTAGTTGGGGTATTGTGTCCATCCTGATGTAAAATTGACCACTGAGTATGTGTTATAAACTCGTGGAAAGTATGGGATGCATGGGTCATTAGTTGGTCATGAAAGTCAAGCATGTAATTTGAAAAACAATGTACTAGAGGTTGCAGGTGTTGGCTCATTGCTTAAAGCTTTAAAGAACAAAGGTGAAGGAGATGGAAGCGAGGCCTTTCAGGATGCTTGTGATACAAAAAAGGTACATAGAAGTTGCATGTTATTTTTCATGCTTTTAGAGGACCAAAAGCTCCTCAGTGGGGAGGATTGATCCAGGTGGCTCCAGAGACACACATAGGACAAAGAGGGCTTATGGAAGCTTGAAAATCGAAGTGATCAGAATGATTTTGAACCAGGACCAGAGCGTAGATCTCATCGTCTTGATCATGGTGGTGTGAATGATTTGTCAAACCGAGTCCGTATGTGAATGTTAGGAGCAATCAAATTTCAGGTTGACTTTGATGACTCGACAGGCTTAAGGAGGCTGCAATTTGGACAAAATCCAACCACCAGATTCCGGCCAACCTGTGCCAGAGTCTGAGAGAATTTGTGGCCTGGTTAGTTTGACTCCTTCAATCAAATTTTGAATTTTTCAAAAAGGCCTTATGATTACTAAAAGTTAAAGAAATAAATATAAAAGGGAGGTGGTGGGCCACCACCCCCACCACCCCACACCTCTCTATATATGAGTTGTACGACATAATTAAAAGGGGTCGGTGGGAGTTGAACCCACGGCTGGCGGGAGGGCTGACACCACCCACACAACGGCCCCACGTTGAATCCATGTCATATCGCACCTCCGTGCCATATAACAAAATGAACACCCCAATTAGTATGCCAAAACAGTTAATGCGCCACTTAAATAAGAATGCCCCAATTGTATGGATACAGACGGTATGGGGCAGTTCACCCAATGCGGACCCGACCCCCAACAAAAAATACACATGGGGTTTTTTAATGTATAAAAAAGGGAGGGGCAGGATTTGACCACCCGACCCCTCCTCAACAAACTGTTAATTTTACCAACATGCCAAAACCAATTCATTGGTAAATTTGTCCGAGAAATTATATAAAATTTCATTTACATAGTGCGCCCAGGCAGATGGAGGAACTAGGAGTGGGCACAAAATTCGAGGCAATATTGTTTAATTAATTTTTAATGTAGGTGGAACCATAACTGAGTGAAATTTCCAGGAGGGTGAAATTTTTGTAGTGTCCAAATTGGACAAACTTTATGTTGACCTTACACCTCTCGGCGACACGAACCCGATGGCGCAGTCAGTTTCCTGATCTGAGTAGCCAATTTGCAGAGGACCCAGAGGAGGGAATCTTTGAGGAATCTAGGGGGAATCTAAAAGATTCCTTAAACCCCACATTTTCATTTTCTCAGAATTCATAAATTTGGCAATCAATTTTGCACTATTCGACGCCACAAGTCTGATAGTGCATTCAGATTTTCCAGTTGCTCATTTCATTTTTTGGCCACTTTTCTAAGTGGAGTGCAGGTATCAGCATTCATGTGCAAGCAACTATTTCCATGAGATTCGTTGTAGCGAGATTTATGGTACGAACAACTTCAGCAGCTTGACATCATTTTCTTCAGATGGCCCCTGGATGTGAGGTATATGTAATGTGTTCATGTACTTCTTTGTTATGTATTGTGCTGCACAGATCCCTGTTTGATGCTTGATGTGGGATCTTGTCTCTTACTTGTTTTCATGATTCCTGCTTGATGTGATGTGGAATCATTTGTGTGATGTACTTGTTGTCATGATTCGTCATGTTGTGTTTTGAGATCCCTTTGTTGTATGTTGATGGGATACTCATGTTGTCGTCATGCATGTTTGCATTGAGATCCATTTTATGCCATGTTGGTGGGATGATCATCATGCATGAGTTTGTGTCATACTGATAGGAGTCATTTTTGATTGAGAGTTCCTGTAGTGGAACATCTCTTGGAGCCACTCATATGTGAGGGCATTTTCCTTGTATGATAGTGACATCACCTCTTATGTACATCATCACTATTTACAACACTTAATGCAGTGGGCTACACCATCTTGACATTGGGGCCCAGAAACGTAGTCCCTCTTCGACAAACTCTGTTATCAACGTCTTGTTATTATTGCAGATGATTGTCATGTTCCTCTTCTTTAAAACATGCAGATGTATTCATTTATGTTTTTTTTATTTTTTTTTTATTTTTTTTTATTTTTTTAACATAATATGAAAGTAAAGGTCTTGGAAAGGTCCTTTGTCACACCCAGACCTGGATCAACAGAGGCCATCTTCGCAACAATTTGGCTTTTTATAATCACTATCCTTTGGATAATTGGTAGTTGTGTTTAATATGTATGTTATTACTAGTTATCTTACTATAATGATATATTTTTATTATGAGTTTATTTACATTAACATTATTTTTCTTATCTCCATGACTATAACAAGTGTTTTTGTGCTTATAAAAAATGTTGATTACCGAGGGGTTTATAGTTTGAATGTTAAGAAGGTAGGTTCCATACTCTCCCCACCAAATTTTAAATCCTCAATGAGACATTGCCTAGTTGTGATAAGGCTAGAAGAATAGACACCCCCTTAGATAAAGGGTGCCTCAGGATGTCTTGACCCTTACTAGGTCATGAATTACTATTATAGATGGCTTACAGTCTATTGGTATACTCTTAGGGTTATAGTGGCAGCCAGTCAATTTGATCTCGAGACTAGCCAAGGAAAACATAGCCAATTTATAATTCCCATGGTTTCAAAAAGAAAAATGTAAAATTATTTTATAAAGAAATTGTTTTTATGTGCACAACTACAACTTAAGCAATACATATGGTCTTTATAAACGACACGAAGTTGAGAAATAAAAAGTAAACGAGCAATGGTCTCCTCTAGTATCACAACAATTAAAAGTGAACTTTAATCTTGCTTTGAAAGGGAACATTAAAATGGCAAGGACAATAAGTGTAATCAATGATAATCATGGGTATCTCTAAAAGATGTTTTTCAGATTCTTAGGGGAAGGACAAAATAACATGACAAAAGGCCACGATGCGATAACAAAGATTTGTGAAGCAATGAATATGGGTGCTAATAAGACCATACTAGAAGGTGACTCAAAGTTCCTTGTCTATCACCTGAATGACCAAGAAACTAACAAGCCTTGGGCACACAACACAAATTTTCTTAAATTGTAGCTTAGAGTATGATATTTCTACTTGTTAAATACACCTTTGACTAGATGGTGGACTATATGGCAAATAAGGCCATTTATATTTAGAAAATGGTGAAATGGCTTACTTAGTTCATAGTGAGATTATGGAGGCTACTTATTAGAAGAGAATCCTATAAAATATTATGGAAACCAAGCCCACGTGGAACCATATGAGGATCAAAGTGTTGACATCTTAGACATAATGTACCTGGACAAGGCCCTTCACAATATTAATGACTCATAGAATGTTTCTAAGGAACATTAAAGGATAAATATATTCACTTGTACCAATGATGAGGGAATTGATGAAGAAGACAATCTTAAGCAATAATTGGTCATAGCGATTACATTACAATAAGGGAAGTGGGAATCATAATACGACCTTTCATTGTGAAATACTTTGGAAATAAGGTCAAAGAATCTTAGCTCAAGTGGTTTGGGGAGAAATTTGCTTCCCTAGTGATCAGGATTTAAACAGGAATGCAACAAATTACAGAGATAACCATAAAAACAAAGATGCAGCGGAAATAATACTTCATTTCATTAATGTAAAATACTTAAATATGATTACAAACAAAAATAGAAATAAACCAGCTAGGGTGATGGTAGCTTATCTCTGAGAAGAGATGTGGCGGCTACATGCCTCTGAACTGTGTTACAATGAGGCTCAAAGGCTTGGGTAAATTGGTATATCAACTTCCTGGGGTCGTAACTTTGGCATACGATCTCAGTTTGACGCGTACAATATCTCGTTAGAAAGATCTATCTAAGAACTACAACTTTGGGGAGAGCAACATCGACATAGACCCATGTTGCTCCTAGTTTTCCCAAAAAAAACGTCGTTTAGGGCCTCAAAATGACTCCAAAAGTTCAGGACCTGAAAAACTGCTAAAAATAGTAAATTGTGCTATAATTAAGGAAACAAAAAAGCTAAAAGGAATAATGGTGGGGGTCCAAGTGGGCTTGGTGGGTAGCCACCAATATCCACTTGGATCACCTAGCTACATGGGTTCAAGTTTATAGAGGCATGTTGTAACTACATTTATGAAAAAGTTACATGTGGTGTAGTAGTGGTAATT
This sequence comes from Pinus taeda, assembly GCA_000404065.3. Classification (NCBI taxonomy): domain Eukaryota; kingdom Viridiplantae; phylum Streptophyta; class Pinopsida; order Pinales; family Pinaceae; genus Pinus; species Pinus taeda. The sequence continues at coordinate 55,809 of APFE031121082.1, read as the reverse complement.
GATATTTCAAAGTTACCAATTCTCCAGGAATTATGGTTCTAAAAAAAAACAAAAAACTTTGGAAGTAAGAAGTCATAATCATCATAGGAGGGATGTAGTATAACTTTGGACTGGGCATCGTGAATGTTATAAATAAAAGTTTCTTATCACTTGAATTACAATCATAATTTTCTTTTATGTTTCTTTTCAATTTATGTCTAAAATATAGATAATATTGATAATTTTGGTTATGTGTATGTTAAATATAGATAAATTTTGAGAAGGTTGATTCATATATTACTTATATGTAGCCAACAAGGCAACATAAAAACATCTAGATGATAATGCTTATGGTTTATATATTTTAATCTCATACTGAACATTATGAACCATTATATTATCATATCACTTTTGAGTGACTGCTTTTATAATTGTGGTTTTCTTTTTCCAACTCAAAAAATCTCATATAGAGAAGGGGAGGAAGAGAGAAAAATTGTGTGCGTGTGTGTAATGCTTTTCTTCTGTGTACTTATAATGTATATAAATGCATTATTTTAACTCATCATATTCATTTTTCATGAAGTGCAAAGTAGGATATCAAATTTGAAGCCTTGTCACAAATGTGGTTGATGGTAAATTCATCAATTGAACCTAATAAAATAATTTAAATTTCTAAATTGATTGAACCACATGCATGTTACATACAAGGAGACCATATATAACATATTCAAATATGGTTGATTCCCTTGAGGTCACTAATTGAATATTATGGACAATAGTTAAGATACCCTGCTTCTAGATATTAGAGAATCAAAGGGAGATCCTAAAAGGTTTTCCTCCCTAAAAAAATAAAAGAATTGAGTATTAACCTAACTTAAAAATCGAATTGTTATTCCACACTTCAGAAAACAATAGATATAACAACTAAAAGCTTCTAAATCATTTTATGTGTAGTAAATGTATAAATAAATGTCACACTTTTACATATACAATATATAAATAAATTCATTTTTACTTGAATCTTTTTAAGAACAACATTTTTAACTCCGTGACAAAGAAGACATATCCTATAAACAGTTGTCATTTAATGACAAAGACCAAAAAATTACACAAATAGCTTGTGGGCCTAGCAAATGGTTTACTTCAGTCTCCACATCCTAGAAGTTTATTAATTTGGATGCTCATACCATTCACATGCATTCTTCATAATTATATCTTAGCAGCCCCATTACAATCTATGGGCTTAGAGTGCAATCTAGTTACTAGTTGTACAATATAACTAAAGAACTATGTATACAATGTATCTCTCTATAAGCACATATACACTCATAGACGAAGAGAGAATATGTAATTAGAGAGCCAACAAACATGTAATATTTTTTATATCCTTGAATATTTTATGTTAAAATGACATATTGATGTATATATATATAGAGAGAGAAGGAAGGTGGTTATAACTTATGTAACTACTTTGGTCAGTTGAATGACCAAACTTTCTGATTAATTAAATTGGCTAAAAGTTTACTTCTACATAAGGTGCACCTAATAAATTCTCAACTTAGTCAATCAATTGATTAAGGCTCCCACAATTTCTCCTGTGGCCTAAAAGTCTTGTTTATCCTACAGATGGGAGGAAATGGATGCATTTTTTACTCAAAATGACAAACCATGATAAAACTTCCTCTAATTTCAATGATCTAGTTATATGCTAATTGTTTATGCTAGTTTTGGTGCAATTGGAGGGTTGTTAACTAATGGGAATAGATGGTAGAATATAATTATTTGTATTGTTTTTGGCTTTCGCTACTTTTTTGTCATGCTTTTGATGTGCTTACAACTTCTACACAATCCTGATAGGTGTTGGGTGTGATAGCACTTAACTTATCATCAAAACTTTCTTATTCTTCTAAGGCTTGCTCTACAACGATATTTGCATGTTTCATATTAACAGGGTCATTAGTTTTGGTATGAAGGGATGCACTTTGTAATCATTCACTCGCCTACACTTCACCTTTTCCTCTTGTATTCATTCACTCACCTACACTTCACCTTTTTTGTGGTTCCTCTTTCTTCTTATCGTTGTTTATTCACTCCACCTCTACTTATAGGGTTTGTAATTACACTTTTTATATCCTCTAACTTCTTGATGAGGGGTTGCATTACAATAACTTAACTACAAATATTAGCATAGGATGAATTCCAATTATACATGATTTTTGTTGATCTAGATATGGATTCAATATCCTCCAATATTTCTTGTTGTTGATCAAAATTTCCATTTTATATTTATAATATTTCGATGGTTCAACCTTTCTTTAAACTTGTGTTTTTCTCTGCTACTTACTCATATCAATTGATGAAATCCAATATAAAATTCTTCAAGTTATTGATTGGGTCAACTTCTTTTGTACTCACGGGGATGTTGTGCACATATGTTTCTTATTCTCTGCATATATTCCAAATTTGGTCCATCTTTTTCTTTTTCTTATTTAAATTTCCTAGTCAATCCACTCCATCCCTTATGTTTTTATTTGTTGGTCACTTGTGTAATTCTTGGAGCTTTTTATCAATAACATCCTTTGAAATAAAAGAGTATCGATTTGCCTTGTTGATCTTTCTAATGCGTAAATGCTTTAAATTCCTTCATTTTGGTCAATATATGCTTAATGTTTGATTTTTCATGTTTTATTTTCCATTTCCCCTCTTGCTTATTTGGCTTATCTTTTTACTTGATCTCTTTAGTTTGTATTTTTCCACTATATTTCCCAAATATCCTTAGAGATTAGAATATACAATTTATTGTTTAATGATCATCAAATCTATTATTTGATCTCTTGATAGGTGTATATTCAAGTTGATTGTTTTTGGGATTCAACAGATTCTTTAATGCTTCATTCTCTATTGTGGTTGATTGGTCCTTTGTTGTTTATTTTTAAATTGAAATTAATTGTTCCTATAATGATATGCACCATGTGCTTTCAAAATGATAAGAAGTAAATGAATACAATCCACTTAGAATAGGATCCCTACTTTTGCAATGAATTCAATACATGAGACAATATGAGATGATCCCAAGACGAAATCTCCTTGGCATGTGTGTGAGTGTAGAGGAGAAAAAGTGTATAATTATCAAGAAATGGTACAATGAAAGGCTTTGTTTAACCTACTTGTATAACATTAGAAACATAATGGGTCAATATCTAGGGCTTAATAAGGGGCTTTATTCTTAACATGTTTGTTCCCTTCAAACAAGTGTTTTCCTCAACACGTGAGTAATTGCAGGTGTTTTTGCATGAATAACTCATACTCTCATGTCACCTTTTTCGTCAGTAGGTTCTCCGATTTGATGAGGTACTCAATAATTCCTCAATTTCATAGCTATTGTATCCTTTTTCTAAGGAGCTTTTGGTTATAATGATTTTCTCATTTTCATTAATCTCTAGTAAAATAGTTGGACTAGGATCTTGTCGTCGATTACCTTCATTAAGTAAGAAACATGGAAGGTTGGAAATACATGTGAAGTGGGGGAAAATCCAATATGTAATGCATATTTCTAATCCTTTGTAAGGCCTTATAAGGGCCATAATACTTTGGTGCTAATTTATTGTCCTTTTGTCGCTCGAGGGACATTTTTTTATATGATTGTAGTCTCAATGGTTTGTAATCACTTTCAAAGTTGATGTGATGGATGGAGGATGATATCCATAAATTTAAATAAATGGGACATTTTTATGAAGTATGGAAGGATGTGTTGTGTCACCTTTTTCCAAGGGAAACCACTTGACCCATTGTGTTCGTTTACAATATAGAAAGCAATAGAGATATCATTTTAAATATTTATTCATAATCTTGGTCTTCCCATTAGATTAAGGATGGTAAGATGAGATGCGAGCAAAATGAGTACCCAAACAAGAAAATAATTTGGTCCAAAAAATTCGAGTGATAGTTAGATCTTTGTCACTTACAATAGTCTTAATAACCATGTATATTTTGGATAGTATCCATGAATGTTGTTTCCAGTATAATTTATTTAAAAGGATGAGAAAGAGAGCAAAAATCAGCATACCATAATGACATGATTTCCTTTAGGTATAGGTAAACCTGCAATACAATCCATTAAAACTTCTTCCCAATGTTGACTTGGTATTTCTAATGGTTTTAGAGTGTTTGTATAGGTTGGATCATTATATTGTTTTTAATCCATCTCAATGCCTTCATAGTGGAAAAAGTGGAGGAATCAACTCAAGGGACCATTTTTACTAGCAAGACCCAATTTGGGAAATTGGAATCTATAACCTTATGGGAACAGTTTGGGGCAATAAACGACATATTTTGGGGGTAAAATTTTGTTGCTCAAGTGTGACACCCTTTTTTGCTATTATAAACACAAAGATCTTTCCAACAACATAAAAATTGCCTCAATTAGAGTCAATATGCAAAATTTATGCCACTCAAAAGTTGACCTCCCTGTTTTGACCACCATAATACAAGAGGATTCCATGTCATCTCCCATCATTCATGGAAAAGGGTCTATCCATGTGATCATGATGAAGAAAACTCTAGAAGATTCAATATTGTAACTCTAGTTAAAAGTTGAAGGAGTCAAATCTAACCACTAGTAGGTTATTGGGCTATGTTATAATCGGGCAAGGGTTCCATTCTTTTTCCAGTGCATTTTGTTTCATATATGAGCAGAGTAGCCAAGAGAGATAGGGAGAGAGAACATATAAAGGATTTGTGCATTGTAGTATCCCACATGGCACACACCTTACTTATTTGTATTTGTAGCCATTTTATATTGAGAAAATGAGAGCAGAGCGACCTCACCTTCCAACTGGGTTTTTTCTCAAAAGGGTTTCCCAATATATATCTTGTGTCAATTTGGTTTGTGATATTTTATTTCACTATTCTCTATTTTCTTCATAATTCTAATTTGCATGTATACGCAATAAATGATAATTAATAGATCTAGAAATCTAAGGAGAAACAAATCCTCTAGTGTAGATTTCAGATTTTCTAATATATGTAGTAGATCAATTGTGATGAATTGTCTAGTTCAATATCCATGGTAGTTTATGGATCATAGTGATATCAAAGTAGGTTTATTTGGCATATTGTGGGGATTTATAGGGGATCCATATCAGTTTAGTCGAAAGTCACAAAACCCAGGTCATGGGCAACAAATTGGTGGATAACTCTCCTGATCCCATAAAGGAGAGGTTTTCACAGCTCGAAGCAAAAGTTGCAAATATAAATCGTAAAGTCATCCTCCTCATGGCGGCCCTGACAAATAAACTCGGGCTTTTAAGAGAATATTGGGGTTGTAACGTAGAGGTTCAATCAAAGGGGAGATTAAGAGATCCATAAGAAATAGAGAAGGAATCGAAGAAAGAACCCAAAAAAGATCATCTGAGTTCAAGTGTTGTGAACCATTCACAATACTTGTTCAAAATGGAAGTGAAAATTGACATCAGGCCCTATCAAGGAGATATTGATGGTCTAAATCTAAATCATTGGTTGCAAAAATTACAAGTTTATTTTAGTTTCCATGATATAGAGGAAGAACAAAATATTTTGCTTTCTAAAATCAAATTATAGGGCCATGCCCTAACTTAGTGAGAAATCCACATAGATACCTTAAGGTTGGAGGGAGATCCTCCATTGGTTAAGTGGGAGGACGCTAAAATAATCATCAAGTCATAATTTTACCAAATCAAGTATGTAGAGGACTAGTGGATCTAGTCGCACTACTTCAAGAAAAAACATGGGAAGAGTGTACAGGCGTACACCACAAAATTTAGAAAGATGGCCATAATTCTCAATATCTCCTCAAAGAATCCAAATGTACTCCTCAATTATTTGGGGGTCTACATGATCATTTGCATAAGCAAGTGATGTTGTTCAAGCCCAGGTTAGTGGACGAGGCTTGTGTACAAGCACAATACGTAGAGAACATACACCAGAAAAAGGGAAATCAAGTGGATTGAAGTATAAGGAGCACTATGACTATTTTAAGAAGGGGAAGGAGAAGTGGAAAGGGAGAAAAGTTAAAAAGATGGTAGCTACAACACACCAGTGCAAAGATCTCAACAACCATTGCAACCATTGTAACATTGATGGTAATATAGAGGAGAAGTTTTAGAAGTTTTATCTAGAGATTAACCTAAAGAACAAAAAGAAATATAATAAGAAGAATATCATGGCCATTGATTCAAGCAACTAAGTTGAAAGCAACTTAGACATGGATGAGAATGTTGCATGTACGTTAGTGCATAATGAGGTGAATCTAAGTAGCCTTAAGTAATAGGAAGAGAATGAAGAGACTAGACTCTTCCATATAAAGAAATAGGTTAAAAGCCAAGATTGATGCCCTGTTCAACTAAGGATCACAGGAAAATCTCCATGCAGTAGAGATGCTCAACAAATTTGGATTTGAAGTTCATGATCATCCAATCTAACATCCATTGGGATGGGTGAATAAGGATGCAAAAATAAAGGGAGCAAAACAATGCAAAATCAAATTTGCTATCAGTGTTGATTTTATTTATGAATTCTAGATGTGGTTCCTCTTGACGCATGTGGAGTGATGTTTGGAAGTTCCTATATGTACATGCGAGATGCAATATTCATACGAAGATTCAACCAATACTACCTCGTCAAGGATGGAAAATCATTCACCGTCAACGTGCACAAAGGAAAGTTAAAAATTTCATCGGTAAGTGCTAACTAAGTCAAAAAACTGATTAGTTACAAGAAGTATGTTTCATTGTTTTTAGGAAAAAAATAGTCTATAGAAGATTCATTGAAAGCAAAGGCATCCCTGAAGGGGTGTACTAAGAAACGAAAACAACAATTGGAAGAGTTGGTACAGGAATATAGGGATGTGTTCTAAGAGCCTAAAGGGCTACCATCCAAGAGGGAAGTGGAGCACAAGATCCATTTATTTTCATATTCCCCGTTGTAAAACGTTGGACTATATAGCCAATCTCTTATAGAAGCAAGTGTGGTAAAGAAAAAATTGCAGCAACTACTGGAACAAGGTGTCATTAGACCAAGTACATCACCATATGAGTCACCCATCATCATTATGCTAGAGAAGGATGGACTTGGCGAATGAGTATAGATTATAGGGTGTTGAAAAAAGTTATGCTCAAGAACAAGTACCTGCTAAGCAAAATAGACGATCTACTAGATCAATTGCAACAAGTGAAATACTTCACCAAGCTAGACTTAAAGTCTAGATATCACCAAATTTGAGTTAAAGAAGAATATACCTATGAAACCACCTTCAAAACCAAGCAAGGCTTGTATGAGTCCTCAGTCATGCCATTTGACCTATGCAATATACCAACTAAATTTATGAGGTTAATTAATGATATACTTCGCTCTTTTATAGATTCATTTGTTATTGTCTCTTTAGATGATGTAATGGTATATAGTGCTACCAAGGAGGAGAAAATATAACATTTAAAAAAGGCATTGGAGACATTAAAGAAGCACCAACTGCTACCAAATCTCAAGAAATGTGATTTTCCACAACAATCTTTGGTGTATATTAGGTATGCGATAGGTGGAGGAAAGCTTGAAATAGATCCTGCCAAGATGGAAGCCATCATGAAGTGACAAATTCATACTAATGTTTCTAATGTTATGTTGTCATTGCAACAAACACCCTCCAAAATTTTGCCTACACTCGAATCTTGGAGCATACTGCGGATCTTGCGATCGATTGTTCCGTAGTCACTTCTTAGTTAGTTGATGCTTTTGAGCACCCTTCTTGGCTTGGAAGTGTCAAGGGTACTTTCTCAAACATGCTCACACATGCTCAGTCCACAACAAGTTCATGAGCACATTATTTTACGTAAGCTTGAATGAGCATAACATGTTCCATGAAGAGTGTTCCTTTGTGATAAAAAATATACAACGTTTGTGTGGGTGCTTAGTAATGCTATTTGATCTATGTAATGTACTAAATACATTCATCAAACTAATGAATGATATATAGTGGCCTTATCAAGATTCATTTGTTATTATATATTTGGATGATATATTCGTTTAGAGTGCTACGTGGGAGAAGCACAAAAAACACTTGATATAGGTGCTATAGGCTTTGAAGAATCACCAATCATTGTAAAATCTCAAGAAATGTGAGTTTGCACAATATTCATTTGTGTACTTAGGTTATGTAATTAGTGGAAAGGACCTTAATATAAATCTTGTAAATATGGAGGCCATTATGAAGTGACATATGCCTACAAATGTTTTTGAAGTTAGGAGTTTCATTAGAGAAACACAATAATTGAGGAAATTCATAACTTCATTTTCAATAGTATCTACACCTCTTGATGCTATAACAAGTGGAAAGAGTGTATAATGGGAGGAGGGTCAAAAGAAGGCCTCTGAAGAATTGAGAAAAGAAAATTAGTCAAACACTGGTTCTTGCATTGTAAAACTTGTAGTGGCCCTTCAAAGTGGACACTAATGTGAGTGGATATACTATGGGAGTGGTCTTGATGCGAGGAGGAAGGCATGTATATTACCATTCTAAATTATTTCATGGGGTGATTATCAACTACCATACTTATGGAAATGAGTTCTATTCTATGATGTAAGCTTTCAAAAAGTGAAAACACTATCATCCACACATACTACTAGCCACTATAGTACATGTAGTGCCAGAGGAAGTTACAACAGACCAAACATAACAAGTGGATGGGGTTCTTACAAAAATTTCATTTAGTGATTGGGCATAAGAAGGGAATAACAAGTTGGTCAACATGATTTCAAGACCACACACATCAAAACTTACAACATTGGGGACGATGATGCATGTAGATCCTTTCATCCATGATGCATACAAAAAGAAATACATAGAGGATGAGGACTTCAAGAAGGTATTTCAACAATTATAGAGCCAGAGTCATGCAAAAAAGGGAGATAAGACAATTTATTATCATCTCCATAATGGGTTACTGTACAATCTCGACAAGTGGTGTTCCTAAAAGTGAGTTACCACAACTAATTTGAGAGGCTCACACCTCGAAGGTTGTAGGGAATTTTGGTATAAGGAATACCATGACCAACTTATAAAGGTATGCATACTAGCCAGAGATACAAGAAGATGTATCTTGGTTGATTAGAGGATGTATGCTTTGTTTGACCAACAAGCCTAGTAACAAGAAATATGATATATAACATCCCTTATCTATACCCACTCATCCTTGGGGAAGCATTACCATGGCTTTTGTGGGAGGATTTCCCACAACCAAGCAAGACACAATTACCTATTTTTGGTAGTTGATAGGTTCAACAAGATGTTCATTCTCATGCCCTCTAAAATGACCATGAGGGGGAAAGATTCAACAAACTTATTTTTGGAATAGGTCTGGGTGTAATTTGGGATACCAAAGATCATTGTTTTAGATAGAAACTCTAGATTAATTACTACATTTTAGGCTTATATCACGAGAAAGGATAGACGTAAAGTTAAATAGGTCTACATTCTTCCATTGATAGATAGATGGGAAAATGGAAGTAGTTAAGAGGACTTTGGTGCAACTTTTGGGGGTTTACAACCAAAAGTATCCAAATACCTAGGATGAAAATATGGTATGTATAAAACACTCTTATAAAAAAGAAATCCACACTTCTACTAGTAAGTCCCTATTTGAGATTTTTTTTGGATATTTTTCACCTTCACATTTAGATGTTGTATATGGAAAAAAATGAGGAGTGAGGGAGGATCTCATAGGTGATGAATAAGAGAAAAAAAAAAAGGTTGAGAAAGTTAGGCAGATCCATTTTCATTACATGACACACTAAAGAATTTACAGGAAAATTACAAGGCTAGGCATGATAAAAAATGAATAGAGAAGTCTTTTAGAATGGGAGGTAGCGTGATGCAAGAACATCTTACCTCCAAGTCATAACACATTTTGAATATACCTAGGGGTATTTCATTTACCAAGGGAGTGGTTCCCTTAAGTTTGATTAGATCTATTTTCCTATATTTTCCTATAATTCTAGAAGAGTTGTATATGAGTGAGATGTAATTGAATCTTCTCTTTGATTCTATTTTGAGAATGTTTGAATGAGGTCAGAGAGATATGAGGGAATATTAGATTTCTTGAGGGAAATGTGTGGGTCTAGAGGATCTTAGAGATACAAGTTTATTGAGGATTTTATGAATATGAACTAAGTATGGCTTTAGATTCCATTGTATAATTATGTGAATGAGAAGCATTGAGAGAGGTAGAATGAGTTAGAATGAGTGGAGAAATCCAAATAGATCTGTATCCTGTGAAAAAAATGCCAATGAATATAGATCAGGCCTAAGAATTCTAAGGAAGGCATAAAGGATTTGTATATAAATATTATGTGCAATTGTGTGGGAATTTGTTTAATATAGAGAAGAGACAATTTGTTGTGTTAGTGGATCAAAGCCTCTTTTCATGATGTGAATTTTCTCTTTGTAATATATGATAGAATTGAACACGATACAAATGGGTTATAGTTAAACTTGGGAAGTATTGCTTTAGGAGAGAGTGAGTAAGAAATATACATGGAGATTGCTGAATTCATTAGATTAAACTCAGGAGGGAGAGAAATTCAAGAACACCCAATTGAACCAATGCAGAGGAGGAAAAAATACTTCTGAAACAAAATTGAATCATTTTCTTTACAATCAAATCAATTAATATTATTGATCATTGATCAATTAGAGTGATCAATGATCCAAAAATTGGGAATGATCATGATAAATCACAAAGGAGGAGTGTGTGCATCAAAGTCTTGTATAGTCCCTCTAAAAGAAGTTGCGAGTAACATAACCATTTTCCTTGATAAGAGGTCAAAACTTAGTTTTAATTAATTCTGCAAGAGTTCATTAATAAAAGGATGTTGGGACATAAATTTATCATTGGGATAGAGTTTTAGTGTTGGGATAAAATCTTGGAGAGTGGCAAGTACGAGAAATATTCTCATCTTAGAGTTTGTCTCCTTGAAAGTTTCAAAGGGAGGTAGATTTTGCTTCATATTAAAATGACGAGGTGCAGGATTAAGTACCACGGTCATACGTGTCATCACCTAACCTTTATTCCATTACAAATCGAGCACTTTATTTGTTAAATAAGGGCCCTACAATATGACAATGACGAGAGGAGGTTCTAACAATTAATGATAAGATTTCCATCGCTAAAGTCAAAGCAGAAGAGAAGGTCAAAAGTCAGACAAAGTTTTAGTACCAAGATTGTCAATTGACATGGTGGAGATGAATTTCACCATTTTTATTAAAGGAATGTTTTTCCCAAATAAATCATTCATCAACTAATCTAAAGGCTTTTGATGGAAGAGGCTTCAAGCATTGTGGAATTCTGCATTTGTTACAAGTAGAATTCGGCGACAAGACAATATCGATAGAATTCAAAGTTATTGATGGACTGTTAGATGATAAACTTCTATTAGGTTGTACATGGGTTTGCACTGTGTTTGTTGTTGTTTTGACGTATTTCAAAATGATTGCTTATCCTCATAAGGGAGGTATAGTATCAATTGATCAACTCTCTATCTTTGCCACCAATTCTCAAGTTACTGGAAGCGTCCCTCTTGTGGGAGAAACCCCACATCCATATCAACATGTCAAGGTGGGATCGCTTAAGGATTATTTCCTCATGGAAACCTTTTCATTCCTCCTCCTTCTCCTAATGACTCTAATCTGGTTTCCCATGTCAACATGATTTCTTCTTGCACTACCCCATATGATCCTTGGATAGTGCCAGGTGAATCTAATACTGACACTTTTGGTGACCACAAGTCACCTAGCCCCATTGAGCTTGATAATGAAGCCATTTATTCAGCTTGTGCAATACATCATACTCTCTCCTCTTCGATCAATTGGGTTGGTCATTCCTTAGATTACGACACATCCTCTGACCCCTTCTCTCGTACATTTTTTACTGATGAGAGCATCATGGAGATCATGATGCTAGATGAAGCACCATGGGACGACCATCATCATCATTCCTCCTTGCCATATTTCTTCGAGGATAATATGAGTGAATTATATTGGCTTAATGTCATTGAGATGTCTGTGAATTCTGTATCCATCCATGGTAGCGATTATGAGAAGAATTTGTCAATAATTGAAAATATAATTCCTTTCGATATTTTGATCAAACACAGAATTGTCAAGAACATACATATCGATGCATCTTGCTCTCCCAATGATATCAATACTTATAAATCCCTTTTCCAGGAGTTTAGATACATTTTCTCCTGGTCTTATGAAGATATATGAGGTATTGACCCAAAGATCGTTGTACATGAATCAATACATATTCCGATGCTAAGCCAGTTCGACAGTGCCTCCGTCCAGTCCATCCCAAGAAGGTGCCTCTATTAAAGTTGAAGTTGAAAAAATTATACATGCTGGTTTCATCTACCCCGTACCTCTAATTGATTGGGTGTTAAACATTGTTCCTATCATGAAGAAACAAGGAACAATTCGTGAGTGTGTTGATTATAAGAACATTAATCGTGCTTGTCCTAAGGAAAATTATCCTACCACGTCCAACTACCATATTACTGACGATTATGCTGACTGTGAAATATTTTCATTTATGGATGGCTTTTCCAGCTTCAATCAGATAAACATTCTCCCAATGGACCAACACAAAACCAAATTTATTTGTCCATGAGGCACATTTGCATATAGAAATCTCCCTTTCAGATTGAAAGATGTTGGGGCTACGTTTCATAGGGAAATGAATTATGCCTTCCATGACATCAAACACATTATACAACCATATTTGGATGACCTACTCACTCACTCGAAACATCTTGTTGATCATCCGATGCATCTTAAAGCTATGTTTTTATGTTGTTTGCACTATAAAATTATGCTCAATTTGCACAGGTGTGTGTTTTGTGTAAGCTTTGGGTGAATTCTTGGTTTCATTGTATCAAAACACATAATTCATATTGAACCATTTAAAGTCTAGGAGATCCTAGATCTTCCTGCTCCTTCCTTTCTTCTTCAACTTCGACTACTCCAAGGGAAGGCTAACTTTATAATCGATTCATTCCCAACTACAACGAATTAACCAAAGGATTTACTTGTTAAAGAAAGGGGTTACCTTCCATTGGGATTGTTAGTGTCTGCCATTCACCATTGATCAAATGTACTCTTTCAAAGTTGTTGATAGGGTCCTAGGTCAATTTTTTATAGTTTCAAATGAGTTTTAAAATAAAAATTTGATCATTGGTTAGTATGTCTAGGTATATTACTATTCCCATCATTTCATGGTAAAAAAAAACCATCTTGGTCATGCCATAACTCCTTGTGATAGGTCATCAATAAAGAGTCTTGGTCACCATTCTGGTCATCATTTCATGGTCATTCATATGGCAAAGGTCTAAAGGTCCAAATCATGGTTTTAGGTATTCATTTGGTGTCATTATTAGGTCATATCATCATTGTCATATAGGGGTCATGTCATCACCTCATGTCATCATTATGGGAGTAGTAATTAGGGAAAAGTGTTCAAATATTTCTCTAAGGTACTTTCTCCTCCTTATGAAGACGTAACACTGCATAATAAAGTGACAAGTTGCTGCACACCATCCTACCATTTGGTTTTCCAAAAAGTTAGGTGATGTCACTGCATGAACTAAGCAAAAAAGTGATTTCAATCTTATAAGAAGACGACTAAAACATTTTTATTATTCATTCCACCTTTATTGAGCTCCTATCCATCATCAAACTGCATCCTAGCCACCACAACATCAAGTTTCATCCTCAAAATACATTTTTCACCTCCTTTGTTGCATTTCTAGTAGGCCACACTGCACTTCTGGCAGCTCGTCGCGATTTGGGCATTAGAGGAAAATAAATAAATTACAAAGGTTCTATTCATAAATTTCAAGTTCTAGCATCTCTTTCATAGGTAAGTGGACACTAGTGACCTCTCACATTCATTAGTTTCTTTAGAAATGCAGTGTAAATCCCTCTCCTAGGGTTTCGCTGCACTTTTGTCTTCTCAGGGATTTTACTTTGTTGCATTGGTAAAACTCTTAGTTTTCCTACTTTACTACGCTAGACCACACTCTAAACACCTCCTCTAAGCTTTCCCCACACCCACTCCCTTCATTTCCCTTTTTTTCCTAACAAACTCTAGCCTATGTTGTGCTTCTGGCAGTTTCTAGGTTAGGGTTATGTTTTATAAATTCCCACCCCTTCCCCTCACTCTTTCTAATAATTTCCACCTTCCTACACTCCCTAACACTTATCCCTACCTCCCAAGGTTTTCCCATTAATTTACATATCCCCTAACCCCTCTATTCCCTCTCCTCACTAGAACAATCCCTTTTCCCCTCTTTTCCTAAAGCAAACCCTACCCTTCCTTCCTACCTAACTAGGGTTTTACCAGGAAAAATCACACCATGGATAATGAGAAGAAATAATACAACAACGGAGGCCAAGTTTCCATAGTTGAGCCGACTCACACCCATGAAACCATGGCCTCATCTTTCATCAAGAAATCCTTTCAAGATGTGGGTTGCCTAGGTTTTTGTGAAAGGATTCAAGGGGTAGGTTGCCATGTCAAGTTGGCAAGTGTTTTTTCCACCAACTTCAGGGGGGATAAGGTCAACATAGTAGGGGTTGAGTTCACTATTTTAGTAGATGTTATAGCCTCAGCCACAGTAATTCCTAACCATGGAGAAATTTGGTTTAAAGGTATGGATTTGGACATTGAGAATCACAAGGTTTTCTTAAAGTCACACTGCAAAAACGCTCCAACACACATATTTACTTTCAGAAAGTGGCTTGATAGGTATGCTCCATTTATGAAGATGATTATGAAGTAATTTCCATGTGAAGGGAGGTTTTCTAGATTGTACCAATACCACATTAGGCTGTTGATGCATTTCACAACAAACAAACCTCTCAATCTACCTCACTACCTTTATAGAAGCCTTGTCAAGATGACATGGAAAGTAAAAATAAAAGGGAGAGATCACCAAGCAAACCTATTTCATCATGGCTTCATCAAAATTATTTTTTTGCATAAGTTGTCACAGGTCAACTTACCTTGGGAGGCATTCATGCAGTCAACTTCTCTTTTGCCTGCTACTAGTCAACCTAGTAGTCAAAGTTCACCATTGGAAAGATCACCAAGACCTCAAGAAGTTCGATCTACAAGAAAACCACTGACAAGGAAACCTAGGTTATAGGTGAGAAAAATATACAACAGAGGTAAGAAGCTTGTGTTTTCTCTTAACAGTGTAGACAGAGTCCAGTCTCCTATTTTTGGACAAGAAGCATCATGACATCATCATGATGCACCTTTGCATGAAGAAGAATAGGTACATTTTGACACTCACATGGAATACCTAGAAGGGAATGAGAAAGACGAATCACCTAAGAAAATCATCCAAGAGAAAGAGGTAGAAATCAGAGAGCTTAAGGATGACTTGGCAAAAGCAAACTTCATGATTGCATTCTTACAACAGGAGAACATGTAACTTAAGGTAAATCAGTTTTTGATTTCTAAACCTAGGGTTGATTTGGTGGAAGATGATGATAAAGGAAAGAGTGTGATCGATGTTGAGAAATGTGAAGATAAGGAGCCTTATATCAAGCCAAGGAGGCCAAATAGTAGAGGATTAAGGAATCAAAAAGAACAATGAAGTGATCCATCTCCTCCCTTAGGTCAAATGGACATTGAAAACAACATTGTAGCTAAGATTGAACAAGATAAAGATTTGTGGCTTGGTAGGATTAATGAGCACTTGGAGAAGCTCCTGAGGAAGGCAAAAAAAATCCAAAAACCTTCATAGACACATGTCAAGGCACTACTTCATTGGGAACTGGATTTGCAAAATTAGGGTTCAGAGTATGAAAAAGAAGCTGAAGAAAACCCTAAAAGAGATTAAAAAAAGAGAAAATATTGATTTTCTTATTGATGAATCATTGATTGTCTAATCTATTACTCAAAATATTAAAGGATCACTATAGAAACAATTTTGAAGAAACTTGGGAAATTTTTGAGTTTTTATGCATTTTTGCAATTTTTGGCAATTTCATACTGCCAGTAGCGCAACGAGGTCACTCCGCGCTTCTTCCTAGTGGCACTAAATGATGAATGTCTTACATGTTTGGAGAGATATTTTCTTTTACATTTCATATATATGATTGGTTTTCCATGTCATCTTGCAAATTGAGAGCAAAAGTCAAAATACATGCCAAAAAACATGTTTCTACCTCATTTTTTATCCCCTCGCTGCGCTTCTGGAATAGTCTTGGGAAAAGTGATTTTAGCCACCTTGGAGAAGTGTTTTTGCATGCTTGAAGCTTCTAGGGAAAAATAGACATCTAGGTATTTCCATATTTACCTTCATTTCATAAAATGGATGAAGAAAAGTCCCTCAAAATTTCCCTCAAACTTCATGTCGTGCTTCCGTCAAATTCGTCGCGCTTTTGAGGAAATTCACTGTGCTTCTGTCAACAAGCCAAATTTTCGATTTTCTTTGGTCGAAATCAAATTTTTTTGATGTAATTACTCATCTTGGGTATTATTGTGATGTAGTTAAATGCCATTGAGCTGGTAAATGTCAAATTCATGTAGATTCCTGCTCATCAAAGCTTGTAAAGTCGAAGTGAATAAGTTAGGTCTAAATTGGGAGTTTGTTCTTAACCTCCCTAGTCTTATGTATGGTTAGAGATATTCTAGTAAATAGTTCCTATGATGGTGGATTCAACCCTTGAGAGGGGGAACTGGTTTTTGGTCTATATGTAGCCTGATCTAAGTCATAGAGAGGGTTGGATGTTTGAGAATTATAGCCTAGAGCTAGCGTACACTTTCTTGCAGTAATACAACAATAAATTGTAGCTATTATCTTGGGATTTTTGTGGTATTATTTATTGACAATGTTTTTATTTGTTTATCATAAAATTGAATATAATATATATAATATATATATTATATACATATATATATATATATATATTCAATTTTATGAGAATATATATATATATATTCCTTACTACCATATCTATGCTTTCTTCTGACTATCTCATAGGTGTTTAAGCATAATTCATAAGTTATAGTTATATGCTCTGTTTTGATGAGATTTTCATGCTGGTCTTCTTTTTCTTCTGATGAGTGAATTCATGGTTACATGATCATGTTGTCATTATGATGCATGTGTTGTACTTGATGTAAATCCACTTGTAGCAGAACAACTCACTTTTATATGGTAACTAGATGAATCTATAGAAGAGATATTAGATGTGATAGAATGCGTGACAGTTGTGACAAAATGCAAGGCAGTTCAAAGGAATCAGTTCAGAAGTAATGTACAATGGCAACTCTCTTAGATGACAGTTCACAGTGCAACAGGTTAACAAGAAAGAATTACAGAACAGACTACAAAGAATGAAGAAAGAGAGGTATACGCAAGTTCATCTTGACAAATATGCATATACACGCAGGTTCACTGAACACAAGTAGCATATACGTACACATGCAATTTCATAGAAGGAAAAGTGCATATATCTTGGAAAACTAAGTTTTTAGTCCAAGGTATTTGGTTCGTGGTATTTTGATCCAAGGTATTTAGTCCGAGGTATTGACCCTAGGTATTTGATCCAAGGTATTGGTCCTAAGTGGTTTTGGTCCATGGTATTGAGAAAGGCATAAAACTATATAAGGAGGAGAAGATCATTAGGCCAAGGGTGCAAGTATTGAATATCTGATGAAGCGTGAGATCCAATATGCAGGTTATCGTCTTATGGTGCTTTGTTAGATCTGAACCAAGGATGAACCTTAGCGGTTGATGGAGGATAAGATCTAATGATGGATCAGGATCTTAAGGCTTGAAATGAATTATCTTTATATGTTTTGATCATGTTTATTCTAGATCTGAATACTGACACATGTGTTGTTCTATAAATTTTATGATTTGGGTATGACTGAAGTCTGGAATAGCTGCAAAATTATGAACTAATATTTACAGGCATATATGCTGGTTGGCTTTGATAAAAGAGTGTATACACGCTATTTCAACACATCTAAGTAGCATATACATTATGTAATATGATATTTGAAGTTACAGGTGGATCTGACTATTGTTGTAGAATTCTGGGTTCTACTCTATGTTATGGGGACTGCAGTTTGATGACAGTATACTGAATGTTCAGATTGATTGATTGTGATTTGCTTCAGTGACGATGGGATTTCAGTGATTCAGTTATGGGTGATTCAGAGATTTATGATTGAGTTTCAATGATCGGTTAATGCAGATGTATTTGATGGTTATAGTGCAGTGGTGATTGATTTTGAGCTTCAATGTTAATAATGGGTCCAGTATGAAAAATAGATGAAATGAGGCCTTCATGTGTATTGTTGTGTACTAGGAGCATCAAGTATGAAAATTTATGAAACGTGGTCCCTAGAGGAAGAGAGAAGGTTGTATCCTTCTGTAGCTCGGTGCCTACGTACTAGTAAACATATTAGCTGGTACAAGAGCTAGGGGGTTGTAGCTCCCTTCCAGTAGAAGCTGGAGAACGAGAGAAGGCAGTAACCTTCTGCAGGTAGAAGCCTGCGTACTAGTATGAGTCTGCACTAGTACAATGTTGTAAATTTTTTTCTTATTATTAAAAGAAGACAGAGACGACAGCAGTAGGTGGTTTTCACCCACATTGGGTTTCCACCTTAAATCTTGGTGTTCATGTGTGTTGCTTATGTGTGATGGTTCATTTTGTTATTAACTGCACATGGTCATTGTTTAATGTTTAATAAAATACTGATGCATAGATTAAAGATCAACATATGATGAATTAACTGAATCATTAGTTTGCTGGATATATGTTTGTTTCTTTGAACACAATTGTGTGTACACGTAGGTTACCTTCATTGAAGTAGCATATATAAACTTGAGTATGAAAAGAAAAAGATTATTGACTTGACTAATATTGATTCACTCCCCCCCGCCCCTCTTAGTATTATTTCCAACAATTGGTATAAGAGCAGGTCCTTTGGTAGAAGCTTGATCACTTGAAGGAGATCTGTAGAAAAATGGGAAGGAACCTAAAGAATAAAGCATCTAAGAAGAAGAAGACATCTCAAAGGAACTATGACAGTGGGAGAGTCGATTGGGGATTATGTGGAAGCAACTCTTCAGATTCAGAATCACCTCAGAACGAAGATGAACAAACAAAAGAACTATCATGTATGAATTTGTTATCCTCTGGTGATACATTTCTCTATCCATTTGAAGATGATGAAAGTGATAACGAAACAACTGAATTTTCTCTTATGGGTGAGAGAGAAAGATATCAAATAGAGGAAGAATTTAAAAGGCTTACAGACAAAATTAGAGATCAATAAGATCTATTGGACAAAAGGGAGTGTGCCTTCAAAGAAGAAGCTACCAAACTAAATGCTCAACTAGAGGAAGGAAACAAGGAAAAGTAAGATCAATGTCAAAAGATGCAGGATGAAGTGTCATCATTAAGAAATGAAGTAAATAAAATGAGCACAACAATCAAGAAACTTAAAGATAGATCCAATTACTATGAAAGTCTTGAAGCTAAGATCCTCTCTCTAAAAGAAGACCTTGAAAAATCAAATAAGAAGAATGAATAACTACTCCAAGCTCTTGAATAACAAGAAAACAAAGTTCTTGAATTAAGGCAATAGATGGAAGAAGGAAGAAAAGCTGAAGAAATCATGAAGAAACAATATCTTGAAAAGGAAGAGAAATATCAAGTTGAGGTAAATATCCTAAAAGGTAAATTAGGAGAAAAGGATAAGCTTTTACGATTTCAAGATAGTACTAATATTTTGGATGATATTCTCAGTAGTTAAAGGTCTCCTACCATCAAAACTGGTCTTGTTTTTCATGAATTTGTTGAAGGTGAATCTAGCTCACAAAGTGAGGCAAGGAACTCTAATGCAAAATATGAAATGCTCAACATGGAGATGAGAGGTCAATCCCATCAACAACCAAGGAAAGAAATTCTTCAAAGAAAATCTTTTACTCCTAACTATGGAAGTGATAGTCGGTTATTTCCTCAAATGAATAATGTTGAATGTTTTATATGTCATAATCTTGGACATGTTACAGTGAGACGCGGAAGTAGAATGATTCAAGACCATCACATAGAAAGATCATCAGCTTCCAGGTACTTTAAGGGATATTGTTTTTCTTGCAATATGTTTGGTCACAAAGCCATTGACTACTATAGAAGGAATCTGAAACATGTAAGATGTTATGCATGTAACAAGTTTGGACATATAGCAAAGGAATGTAGGAGAAAATTTCGGGCACCATACCAAAAGGAGAAAACATCATCACAGTCAAAGACATGGAAGAAGAAGGAAGTACAGTCAGAAAAATGTGGCATGGCACAGTGTACAGACATGACAGACGCAGGGGAAGCCGAAAGTATGAAACTTCAATGTTCTAAATCTCATACGAAAGTTTCATGAAGATAGGTCACATATATACATGAGTTCGAAGCTGCAAAGTCGCATAAATGTAGTTTGAAAAAAAATTGTTGTGGGACAGTCTCTAAAAAACTGATGTGATATGATTCAGAAAATGATTAGTTATCTTTTCTATCATAGATGAATATAGTCTGTGGATGTTATTTAGAAGTGTTTTGATCCTCACAAGTTGTTGATAACTTGATGTATATCTGATTTTTGATGATGCCCTGATACTTCTTACTAATATATGCAATGATCAGATTTGACAGTGAATAGGTTCAGGGGGAGAACATGCTATGCTTCTAACAAAGCGTTGTTGGCATTAGGTTTAGAAGTATTTGGTACCTAATCAATGATGATGATGCTTATGTGGCTAAAGTGTCTAATTGATACATCTTGCTATGTGACAGTTATGAGTTGCCCATGATGAAATCTTAGATGATACTTGTATTGATTGTGGTTACATAATTGTTATTCAGATAAGATTTATGGATAATTGTAAATGAATTTTGATGATGCATATAGTACATATATGTTGCTTAAATGATGATCTTCATAATGACAAGGAGAACTACAAAGCTTGAGTACACAACTTCATTATTTGATGATGAGCCAATTATTTCTTTTATGTTGCTGACATCATATATTCAAAGATGCATAAAGTTCATATGGTGCAGATATGATGCAGGATTCCTATAGTTCTTGGCTCTCACATGGTTGAGGATTGTTGTTGTTGATGATATCAAGACAAATGACCATGAGCTCATGATTTACTAGATACATATTGCTATCTCTTTGATGGACATACAATATGCTGGATACAAGGATGATTACTTAAGTTGCATATTTATAAATATTGTTGGTTGGCCAAGAGAATGGTGTTATCGCAGGTCACATGAAGACATAACTATTTGAAGACATGGATATTCAAATACATGGCTTACTTAGACACATAATGATGATGAGTTCTTACCTAATGATGAAAGGTTGATACTCACATATGTTGATTACCATGGTTGATGCTTGTCAGATGTGGGATGTTCCTTAGTGATGACACATGGTAGATATTTTAAGGGTTCTTGTGAAAGATCATAATGTGATGACTATGGTGTTTTCACATATGATATGGTGTGAATGATTTTTGTGTTACTGCTTGGAGATATGACATATGACTGAGTTGGTTCATGAAAGGTTATGATAAGGCTCTTTCTACTAAGGAAACGAAGCAAGTTGATCTTGATGAGATCAAGAGGATGAGTTGATATCTATATGCAGACATACTTTGTCACAGGTTGATGATATTTACGCTGTCATATCTTGGGAACTAATGATGGACATATACAGGTTGCTGGTCTGGATGTTGTTGATAGATGCTTATGGAGCAGATCATACACGGTGTATGATAGTTGCTGATGACTATCATGGTCTTGTTTAGATATTTGGTCTCTGTTATAAATGTCATGTATAGCATTCGACGTAAAGGTCATATAAAGACCCATGATGTAATAATTTGTCTCTATCTGTTGTAGTCTTTTGATGAGTCCCTTTTGATCATATGATGTAATTTGTAACCCCACTATGCATGGGAAGGATGATGTAATAATTGATATATTTCAGTCATATATATTCCCACTTGGTTGGGAGGATGAGTCAAATTCAGCATATCCCCACTTGGTAGGGAGATTGATATTTGTATGAGTCTTTGATGATAATAAGGTCAAAGTCACTTAGTCAAGCGATAGAATCATGTTATTCTTTTGGAAACTATTTGCAGACTCTGCATGTGCTCAGGAGGAGCATGGATGATATAGTGCATCTCAGCATGTACAAAGGGGGAGTTTAATCAGAAAATTCAGTATGTGCTTAAGGGGAGCATGATCAATGTTTATATTTAGCTGTTCAAATATGAAAATCTTCTTTTTCCCTTGATATCAAAGGGGGAGAATATCCCGGTCCTCCCTTTTCCCTTGATGTCAAAGGGGGAGAGTATTTTGGTGTTGCTTGTTATCTCTAACAATTTCTACAACTTGCGGTAATCAACACCAACATGGTTGCCATCAAGTTCAAAGGGGGAGATTGTTGGTATTATGATGCATGTGTTGTACTTGATGGCAACCCACTTGTAGCAGAACAACTCACTTGTATATGGTAACTAGATGAATCTACAGAAGAGATATCAGATGTGACAGAATGCATGACAGTTGTGACAAAATGCAGGGTAATTCAAAGGAATCGGTTTAGAAGTAATGTACAATGGCAACTCTCTGAAATGACAGTTCACAGTGCAGTAGGTTAACAACAAAGAATTACAGATCAGACTACAAAGAATGAAGAAAGAGAGGTATACGCAGGTCCATCTTGACAAATTTGCGTATACACATAGGTTCACTAAACACAAGTAGTGTATGAGTACACACGCACCTTCACAAAAGGAAAAGCGTGTATATCTTGGAAAACTAAGTTTTTGGTCCAAGGTATTTGGTCCATGGTATTTTGATCCAAGGTATTGGTCCAAGGTATTTAGTCCGAGGTATTGACCCTAGGTATTTAATCAAAGGTATTGGTCCTAAGTGGTTTTGTTCCATGGTATTGAGAAAGGCATAAAACTATATAAGGAGGAGAAGATCATTAGGCCAAGGGTGCAAGTATTGAATATCTAATGAAGTGTGAGATCCAGTATGCAGGTTATCGGCTTATGGTGCTTTGTTTGATCTAAACCAAGGATGAACCTTAGCGGTTGATGGAAGATAAGATCTAATGATGGGTCAGGTCTTAAGGCTTGAAATGAATTATATTTATATTGTTTGATCATGTTTATTCTAGATCTGAATACTGATGCATGTGTTGTTCTGTAAATGTTATGATCTAGGTATGACTGAAGTCTAGAATAGCTACAAAATTATGAATTAATATTTACAGACATATACACTGGTTGGATTTGATAAAAGCTTGTATACATGCTAGTTCAACACATCTAAGTAGTGTATACATTATGTAATATGATATTTGAAGTTACAGGTGGATCTGACAGTTGTTGCAGAATTCTGGGTTCTGCGCTGTGTTATGGTGACTACAATTTGATGACAGTATACTGAATGTTCAGATTGATTGATTGTGATTTGCTTCAGTCACGATGGGCTTTCGGTGATTCAGTTATGGGTGATTCAGAGATTTATGATTGAGTTTCAATGATTGGTTAATGCAGATGTATTTGATGATTGTAGTGCAGTGGTGATTGATTTTGAGCTTCAATGTTGATAATGGGTCTAGTATGAAAATTCGATGAAACGAGGCCTTCATGTGTATTGTTGTGTACCAGGAGCATCCAAGGTAAAAATTTATGAAACGTGGTCCCTGGAGGAAGAGAGAAGGTTGTAGCCTTCTGTAGGTTGGCACCTACATACTTAAACATATCAGATAGTACAAGAGCTAGGGGGTTGTAGCTCCCTTCTAGTAGAAGCTGGAGAATGAGAGAAGGTAGTAACCTTCTGCAGGTAGAAGTCTACGTACTGGTATGAGTTTGCGCCAGTACAATGTTGTAAACAGATTTTCTTATTATTAAAAGAAGACACAAATGACAACAACAGGTGGTTTTCACCCACATTGGGTTTCCACCTTAAATCTTGGTGTTCATGTGTGTTGCTTATGTGTGATGGTTCATTCTATTATTAACTGCACATGGTCACTCTTTAATGTTTAATAAAGTACTGATGTACAGATTAAAGATCAACATATGATGAATTAACTGAATCATTAGTTTTCTAGATATACGCTTGTTTCCTTAAACATAGTTGCGTGTACACGTGGGTTACCTTCATTGAAGTAGCATATATAAATTTGAGTATGAAAAGAAAAATATTATTGACTTGACTAATACTGATTCACCCCCCCTCTCAGTATTATTTCCAACAGCTCATTCTGATCCTTTATCTATTAATCCCTATACCACAAAGAAAACCTACTTTTGTCAATAAGCATACGTACCTTTCCCCATTGTATCTTGATCATTTGAAACCCTAGCCTAGTTCCTAGACCTATGAGCTTCATCCAAGAAACCCTAAAATCAAAACCAACCGAGCTTAATATCTAGCCTAACATTTGATTTCCTCTCTAGTCACTTCATTGGCTATGAGATTCGTGAGAGAACCCTCTCTTATTTTGGTAGGGTTAGCTACCAGATCCAAAGTAGGTTTGAGGTTACCTCCGTTGGTCTCTTTTCTCAACCTTGGGACACTGAGGAGTGCTAACATTTTTGGCAACCATACTAGGGAACGAAGTGTCAAATATTCCCCAGGAAGATCATCAAAATTTAGGTCTGATTTGCTGATGGTGGACAATGATCATACACAGAAGGCTGAAATCATTCACCTAGCGACTCCAACCTGATTCAAAGACTCCACTGGCATCAAGATCCATAAATCAGGGTTTTATATGTGATCCCATTGGCAGAAGAATCAATAGCCTAAAGGATGCTTTAGTTCATCTATTGTTCTGAAGATGGATTCAATTGCTAGAAGGTAAGCTCCTATGAATCGTGCTCACATTCCTGGTTTTCCAAATCGAATTCCTTGCATAAATTGGCAAACTATTTTTCCCAATTTCATTTAATAAAATTTCATTGGCATATACATAAGATTGGGATTAGTTTTCATGAGGATTGTTTGATGAAATTATTTATGGCTACCCTGGAAGGGAAAGCAAGATCATGGTATGAATGGTTAAATCTAGGTAGCATATTCTCTCTTAAATATTTCCACACAACATTCTTTGAGTTTTATGGAAAATCTCATCATTCATTTTTTTTGTTCGAAGATTGTTGTGAATCCTGTGAATATTTCATTCAATACCTTGAAGAGGATTTTGGTGATGAAGAGTGTATGTATTATGAGATCATGAGGCCCTTTATGAATTTTTTCCCCAACAGAAAATAACAGAGATTAGCTGCTTTGTTACAAAGTATCATTCACAACACACATCAAATCCTTGTTTGCTTGAAGATGAAACAAATCTGCATCCTAACAGTTAAGAAGAAATTGGTCCAAGTCAGTATTTTGAAATTGAATCTACATAAAACTTAAGCAGTGAATCATAATATGGCAATGATCATCTACTTTTGCAAGGAAATAGTGAACATGAAGTTATTTTCCTTTATTCTTGTGACATTCAAATTGGTATTCTTGTTGTTGAAGCACATGAGGAATCAAATATACTTGAAGTGGTTGATGTATTCAAAGTTTTCCATGAGCATCCAAAACCATGTCTTTTGGATGAGAGGTAAGAAGATAACCATTCACTTGTTTTTTCGGATTGTTCTTTCTCTGAGTTTTTATTTCAAGATTAGGTTTGTGAAGACCAAGATGAGGTTTCTGATGAAATGTATGAACAAGGATCTCTAGACATTCAGCACTGACATGTCTCTCCAGCTCATCCATTTTCTGAAGCATTATTTCAAGGGCAGATTCGTGCAAATCATAATTTTGAATTGGCATGTGTGAAGGTTTCAAACAATGTAATTATGGCAGAGAATAATCATCAAACATTGCAAGAAGATTATGAAGAAGAGAGCAGTGATAAAGAATAGGTTGTTTAGATCCTCTTACACATGATGATCTTCCTCCAGATTCAGAAAATGAAGAGTGTGCTTGTATTTCTGCTAACTTTCAAGATATGGTAATGTTCTAGATTATTATAGACCCTTTTTCCAATTTGTTGCAACCATATGGGAAGATAAGTTTAATTATATTTATGGATCATGAGAACATGTTTAGTGGACACTTGGAGTTGCTTATCTTTTGCTTTTTCTGCTTTCTCAAGGAAAGTGTGAGCATGATTCAAGTTAGTAGCCATTTGTTGGATTGGTTACACTGGAGGGTCATATCGCATGATTGTATATATATCTTCAGTAGGTGGGCGGTTATCATCAAGATTTTAAGCTTGAGGTGAAGGCCCTAAGATCCTAATGGTCCGCTGCCATATTTAAGTCAAGTCAGTTTTAGTTTTCCTAAAGTTTAGTCAATCAGTCATTTCAGTATTGAGTTTGGCTTTTTATTTTTGACTCCATGCCCAATGGATGAGGCTACCTGGTCTATGGTGTTCTTGACACCTCCTAAAGGAGCTGCCATCCCCAGTTGGAGCCAACATTAGTGTTTTTCAGTCACCAGCGATCAAATGTACTCTTTCAAAGTTGTTGATAGGGTCCTAGGTCAATTTTTTTTTTATAGTTTCACATGAGTTTTCAAACAAAATTTTGATCATTTGTTAGCATGTCTAAGTATATTACTGCTCCCATCATTTCATGGTCACAAAATGGCATCTTCGTCATGCCACCACGCCTTGTGATAGGTCACTAGCAAAGAGTCTCGGTCATCATTTTGGTCATCATTTCATGGTCATTAATACTGCAATGGTCTAAAGGTCCAAATCATGGTTTTAGGTATTCATTTGGTGTCATTATTAGGTCATATCATCATTGTCATATAGGGGTCATGCCATCACCTCATGTCATAATTATGGGAGTAGTTCTCTAAGGTACTTTTTCCTCCTATGAAGATGTAACATTGCATAATAAAGTGACAAGTTGCTGCACACCATCCTACCATTCAGTTTTTCGGAAAGTTAGGTGATGTCATCGCATGAACTAAGAAAAAAAGTGATTTCAAGCTTATAAGAAGACCACTCAAACATTTTTGTTGTTCATTCAACCTTTATTGAGCTCCAATCCATCATCAAACTACATCCTAGCCACCACAACATAGAGTTTCATCCTCAAAATACATTTTTCACCTCCTTCGCTGTGTTTCTGGTAGCTCGCTACACTTGGGTATTGGAGGGAAAAAAAGAATTTACAAAGATTCTCTTCAGAAATATCAAGTTCCAACATCTCTTTGATAGGTAATTGGACACCAATGACCTCTCACATTCATCATTTTCTTTAGAAATGTAGTGGAAATACCTCTCCTAGGGTTTCACTATGCTTTTGTCTTATCAGTGATTTTACTTTGTTGCATTGGTAAAACTCTTAGTTTTCCTAAATTACTACACTCACCCACACTCTAAACACCTCCTCTAAGATTTCCCCACACCCACTCCCTTAATTTCCCTTTTTTTCCTAACAAACTCTAGCTTATGCTGTGCTTCTGGTAGTTTCTAGGTTAGGATTGTGTTTTACACATTCCCACCCCTTCCCCTCACTCTTTTTAAGAATTTCCACCTTCCTACACTCCCTAACACTTATCCCTACCTCCCAAAATTTTCCCATTAATTTACATAGCCCCTAACCCCTCTATTCCCTATCCTCACTAGAACATTCCCTTTTCCCCTCTTTTCCTAAAGCAAACCCTACCCTTCCTTCCTACCTAACTAGGGTTTTACCATCAAAACTCACACCATGGATAATGAGAAGATATAATACAACAAAGGAGGCCAAGTGTTCAGGTTTGAGCCAGCGCACACTCATGAAATCATGGCCTCATCTTTCATGAAGAAATCCTTTCTAAATGTGGGTTGCCTAGGTTTTTGTGAAAGGATTCAAGAGGTAGGTTTCCATGTCAAGTTGACAAGCAATTTTTCCACCAACTTTAGGAGCGATAAGGTCAACATTGTAGGGGTTGAGTTCACTATTTCAGCGGATGTTATAGCCTCAACCACAGGAATCCCTAACCATGGATAAATCTGGTTTAAATGAATGGATTTGGACATTGAGAATTACAAGTTTTCTTAAAATCACACTACAAAATTCTCCAACACACATCTTTCCTTTTAGACAATTACTTGATAGGTATGTACCATTGATGAAGATGGTTACGAAGCACTTTACATGTGAAGGGAGTTTTCTAGATTGTACCAATACCACATTAGGTTGCTGATGCATTTCACAACAATCAAACCTCTCAATCTACCTCATTACCTGTATAGAGGCCTTGTCAAGATGACAGAGAAAGTACAAAGTAGAGGGAGAGATCACCAAGAAAACCTATTTCATCATGGCTTGGTCAAAATTATTGTTTTGCATCCATTGTCACATGTTAACTTATCTTGGGAGGCATTCATGCAGTCAGCTTCTCTTTTTCCTAGTATTAGTCAACCTAGCAGTCAAAGTTCACCATTGGAAAGATCACCAAGACCTCAATAAGTTGGCTCTACAAGAAAACCAGTGACCAGGACACCTAGGGCGTAGGTGATAAAAACATATAGTAGAGGTAAGAGGCTTTTGTTTTCTCCTAACAATGTAGAAAGAGTTCAACCTCCTACTATTGGACAAGAAGCATCAAGACATCATCGTGATGCACCTTTGCATGAAGAAGAACATGTACATTTTGATACTCACATGGAAGACCTAGAAGGGCATGAGAAATATAAGTCACCTGGAAAAATCATCCAAGGGAAAGAGGAAGAAATCAGAGAGCTTAAGGATGACTTGGCAAAAGCAAACTTCATGATTGCATTCTTACAACAGGAGAACATGCAACTTAAGGTAAATCGATTTTTGCTTTCTAAACCTAGTGTTGATTTGTTGGTAGATGATGATAAAGGTAACCATGTGATAGATGTTGAGAAACTTGAAGATAAGGAGCCTGTTGTAGTGGTAACAACCACCCTCCAAAATTTTGGCCTGCACCCAATTTCGGAGCCTCCCTTGAGAGTTTCACTTGATGACTACACACCCTCAGGTTCACTCCGTGAGTCTGTGTGAGTCTTTGCATCCGCCTTTCTTGTCCATTTCATCCAAGTTTTTGCATGTTGGTATTTAAGTCAGGCTTGTGACCATCTTCTGGTTATGCTCAAAGTCTTCGCTTTGTGTGTACTTGTTGTGTTCACTATGAAAGCATCTGTCACAGTCACACACAGAGTCACATTCACTGTCACACAAGCATCCTCATGGTTAATCAACGATCACTCATGAGTATTGTGCTTATCACTTGCACTGTTGAGCAGTCATGTTGAACATGTGGGTCTGGATGATTTGAGTCATCTTGCCGTGGAGTCATGTGAGTGTGTGTTTGCATGATCACATATGTATCTTTCGATTGTTCACACACTTAGTCATTTTGTTGAAGTTCTGATGACCGAACTCCCCTTTGATAGCCAGACCATGACCCCACCATCGAATTGATCAACTGTCACCCAGAACAATGCAGAATCACCAAGCAAGTCTTTCCAAGCTATGCTAATCACAAGCGATCCAATCAACTTTCATGCTGGCCACCCAGAGAGTCAGACCTGACAGTTACCTCGAGTCTGACTCCCCTCAAAAATTGCGTAGAGGCTGACCTTGCCTGCTCTACTGACTGGGGAAATTTCTCAGACAGGCTGGATAGACACCAAGTGCCCGTCCCTATCCCCCTCAGAAAATTGCGCAACTTTCCCAGTCAGTCCTCTCGACAGTCAACTGATTGCTCATCCAGGAAATTGCATAGTTTTCATGAGAATGCCTTCTACTTCCCAGTGGTTCGCTTAGCTCAGAAATTTCACAGAGATGATCAGTAGGCTAACCTCCTAGCCTCAGTGCATTTTCCCTCACAAGCAGCTCCTAGCAACAGACTACCAGTTCCCTCTAGGAGTTGCGCAATTTCTGCTGCCAAGCTCCCAGCAGTTGACTACCCATTCCCCTTGGGAATTGCAAATTTTCTACTGCCAGTGACCTAGCAACCAATTTCCAGTTCCTTCTAGTAATTGCACAGTTTTGGATTCTAGGTTCCTGGTCGGTTCCTCCAAAAAATTGCGCAATTTCTGCCTGTTGATCCTCCATGCAGCCCAACCTGTTCCTCCAGATAATTGCACAAATTTTTCCTTCCAGCCTCGCTACCTGCTCATTCTGGAAAATGTGCAGATTCTGTCTACCTTGCCTTCCTGTAGCCCAGACCGTCCCTCCCAAAATTTGTGTAGTTTTTCCTTCCAACTGAGCTAGACCTCGCGGATAGTCACAATCAACTTGGATTTCCCATCTTCATCACCTAGTGACTCTTGCACAGTTTTTATCAGTAGTTCCCAGAGCCATCATCCCGCCTCGTAACCTTGCTGCCTCTCTAGGTCACCTGCATCCGAAATGATCAAGTGTCATGGTAAACTAGGAGGTTTTTGGATTTTATGTTGATTCGTCATGAGTGATTGCAGGTACAGTCCACCAACAAAGATGGTGCGATGATGAACGAGATGAATGAAGGGAGCACATGCATAAGGATAGGCTCTCCAACGGACGAACAAACAATGCATGCGAAGTGATGTGCTCGCAAATGGATGATCATGTGAAGATATGTTCATGGACAAACGGACGAGCAAACAGGCAAGATGTGCTCATGGACGAACGAACAAACGAACATGCACCTTTTGCAAACAAATGAACTTGTCAAGCCTTCCAACATACAAGCAAGGAGCAATGTGCCAAAGCAACATCAAGCGAACCAATGACCATCGAAGACTCCGTGCACCTTGCCATGCAGAGGTGAAGCTATGATACACCATGAAGGCATCCATCACCTAGCAGCACTACAACTCGACATGCACTCTAGCAGCAACATGAATGTACCAGCACTATCATGTCAAGTCATGTCATGAGTCATGTGTCCACATCTCCACACTGGGCCATGTTGTTAAAACAATGTAATGTAACGTGGAAGTCTAAAAGACCCACTTGTTGTACAAAGAGTCATGTAAAGTCGAAAAGTCATGGAAGTCAAATAGTAATGAGGGTAGTCGAACATCCACAAGGGTCAATTTCACCCTTGGATATAAATACCCCCTCATTTGTACATGCAAAGGAATTTTCACCTCAGCTCCTCCCACATAGCCAAGAGAGTCTATAATATTTTCTTTGAGGAGAAAGTAGTGGCTCCAACACCCCACACTCAAGGTTAGTGATGTATGGTGTAACGATTTGTGTTGGAACTTGTGCTTAATTCAGAAGCCTGCTAATAGGACAACACGTTCTCACACATGTATTGTAACAGTTGCAAGACTAATCTTGAACACTTATAATGCATATTCCTTTAACCTGTGTTGAACACTTGAAAAATTTCACTTGTTGTAATACATAATTTGTTAATGGAAATGTGTTGTATATGATGTTAACGCTGTCTCATCCATGGTGGCTATCTCCCCCGAAATCAGACAAACCTTTCACATAAAGCTTGTTGTAATAACGATTGCACTTGTTCAGACTCATTTGTTGAGTGTTGTACATGTTATCTTACCTTGTGTGTTGTGACTGTCGCATCCGTGTGGACTGCTCCTTCAGAAGCTGTGCATGTCCTGTTGTGTTGTGTCTTCCTAGTCAAGTTGGGACTTCATCCCAACCAACTTAGGACTCACTCTCACCCTCTCCCCTTACAGTCAAAGAGCCATTGACACAAGTGCACTAGCATGCACCAGGCACATGAACCTAACTTCTCGAAGGAAAAGATTACCACTCTCCTGTGCTGACAAACAAGAGTTGAGGAAAATCCTTAAGAAAATGGAAACCAAGCCATCATATCAGATGGGATTCCCACACGAAATGGTGTGAGGTCTAGTTGGGACTTCATACCAGGGTGATCCCCTGAATGTTGGTGGGTCCATCACAGTCAACATTTATGGCACCAGAAGGAGGGAAGCCAGTTGTATATGGCTGAATATCCCCTCACACTCATTCGTCAACCATATGGTCAAGGCAGTAACTCACACTCCCTCTCACCTACACGCGACGCTACAGTTGGTTACTCCTCACCTCCTAGGATTGAACACGAGATTCCATATCAACACCTTCACTCCATCCATCCCATCACTCACTAGTTCGCGAAATTCAGAATGATCCCAGACATACAACATCTTCCATACGCATCAAAGAAGTCAAAATCCACTCCCATATGAGTTGTCATATCATCAGTGGAAGAAGCAGTCCTTGCCACACTTGAAGGTCAGGTAGAACCTATTGAAGACGGAGAGAAACCTTTGGTCTTCTGGCAAGGCAAAAAAGACAATCTTGTGATCTTGGGATCAGAATCTGGTATAGGAAGTGGAGGGGAAGATAGCGGAGGAAGCAGAGGTGGAGATGAACCGACAGACTCAGAGCTAGAACCATCAGGCTTCGAAAGAGAGGAAGAGGACGAAGAAGAAGAAGAGATGGCTGACCCAAATCTTGAATGGATGACTCAAGGACCATTGGCTCTCTCGACTGTTCTGCACAATATTCTGAAGTGAGCAGAGAGAATGAACATCAAGTTCAATCCTAATAGTATAGTGAAGGCCAAAGACCACTTAAACAACTTCAACCTACAACTACAGACCCTTGAGGTACGGTATGACGACATATCATGTAGATTTTTCCCATGTACCTTGGATGGTCATGCAACTGCATGGTATCACAACCTTCCACCGAACTCTATACATAACTGGGGTGCATTCAAATGCATTTTCCTTGAGAAGTTTGTTGATGACAAGACCCCAACCATGCTACTCAAAGAGTTGGGAAGCCTCAAGATGGAGGGAAAAGAGAAAGTAAAAGAATTTAATCAGAGTTTTACATGCATATTGAACAAATTTGTAGTGGATACTAAGCCTCATGACTCCATCAATGTTGATTAGTACACGTCCGCACTGCCAACCAGCATTGCGTAGTTCATCAAGCGAGCTACGAAACCAACACTCTTGGAAAGTTACAAAGAGGCTATCGCTGTCGAAAAAGACCTAGGTGCAATCAGAGTCATCAAGGATGACAAATCAACGAAGGATTCCAAGGATGCAAGTAGGAAGCCCCAAGATATGACAAGCAAGGGCAGAGACAAGGAAACCATTGATATTGAGACCCTCACTCGCCTTGTCAAGAACTTGACTACGGAAGTGTCCGATCTCAAACAACAGAAAACTGACACATTTGCAAGCAGCCATCCACCCAGACAAAGATAGGCAAATAGATCATCGAGCAACTCATCAAGCAACAACTAGTTTGCTTCAAAAACTGTGTAGAAGCCTGTGTTCCAACTCAAACACTGCGCAAACTCTTGTTCAAATTGGAAGCGAGTCATTAGCTCTATCTGCAGTCATACACTCGATGTGGAACGCAATATGTAGAAGCAACCGAAAGACAATGGCAATGACGAAGAGGTTGCACCTGATGAAACATCAAGTTTTGGGCATGTGGTGAATGCATATTAGTGCTCGCAAGTAATGTCAAAGACAAACACCGAGAAGTATCCCCAAAAGAAAAATGATTGTTACAATCTTAGGAGTAAAGGGGCTCCCCCTACACTTGGGGAAGTGCAAGATAAGGTGAGACTACTAATGAAAAAGGCCGATCCACCGACCGCCCCAAAGCAGAAAATAGAAAGCATGTCTGGGAAGATAGCGATGGATAAGAGTACATCCAGGAGCATCAAGTTGCCAAACACTCCGCTGGACAACATGAACATCCATTCCACCCAAGACACCTCAGTGAGTCTACCACCTCTAGATTACAACATTGTTGATGACATGAAGAAAACTCGAGCGAACATCAGTTTTTCCGAGTTAGCCAAGGTCCAAAGTTAGCGAGATAACCTGCTGCGTGCATTGGGACAGATAACAATGGACAACGCAACCTCTACAAGAAAAGGGGAAGCACACCTCTTGGATCACTCTCCAATGTGCTCAAGACACACTAGATGGAAGAAGCAAACTTAGGTTGCCCTCCATTCCTACTTTCATTTGAAGTTTTTAACTACAATGTTCACAACTGCTTGGTTGATTCTGGTGCGACAGCCAACATCATGCCGCTCTCCATTGCTAAGAAGATCAATGCACAATGGAGCGAAACATCCGTGTGAATCATCCAACTTGATTAAACATCGATGCCAGCCATTGGTGAACTGCGGGATGTGATCATCCGACTATCTCATGACAGTCGAGTCCACCAATGCATCAACATAGTTGTTGTGGACATACTAGAAACCTATGGTTTGCTACTCAACAGAGACTGGTCCAACAAGCTAGATGAATATTTTGCTATAGACTAGTCTCACATGTGGCTTCTGTACAAGGGAAAATGCAGCCAAATTCGGGTTTTATCCGAGAGGTATATGAAACACAATGTCACTCCCCTTAATGATGAGAATGAATCGTTTGCCTTCGCAGAAATAATGTTTGGCAAATGCCTCCTGGAAATAACATTGTTGTGTTATCCTGCACGAAAAGCTCCAATACCATCAGACATGTAGTTGAGACTCCTTCCTTGCTCAAATGATGGTAATGAAACTTGTATAGTTCATTGTACTAATAACAATGGTAGTAATAGTAGTACTGGCACGCCAAACAGTTCGTGTACATATAAGCTGTGGGCCATGGATTTTACAAAGCAGATACACGTGACAGATCAAGGATCGGGTGTATCAAAGTCACACAAAACAACAGAAAATGCATGATTTCAAGCCGCTTAAAGTTCAAGTGCACGAAAAACACTGTTGAGTACGAAGCACTTGTACTAAGCTTACAGAGGACCATTAGTCTCAACGTGGCCGCACTCAAAGTAATACTTTACCCCATGAACAGTGTTGATGCCTTAAAGGACATAACAATTGATGAAGGTAAGCACAATCAACCCCCGAAAATTGTAGCTAAGGGCAAGAAAGGTAACCTCATTCCTAAGGGTGGGGATTCCCTTAACAAGCTCTATGGTTTGCAGAATTTCTGTCAAGGGCCAAGAAATAGAGGAACCCACAGGACCACCACTATGAACGAACAGAGCAACCTAGGAACCTATCATGATATGAAGATAGTTAATCTCGGTATAAGCTACACACTGCAGCATCGACAAGTCTTTGACCGCTTGACCAAATAGTACCAAGATGGGACTGCACGAGCAAATGATGACTTGAGTACAAACTATATGCGAGCAATTGAACATGGGATTCCAGGTAAAAGAGGAGACAAGCCATTACATCAAAGACCAGGTAAAAAACATATGTTGTTTGCGTTCCTTATGTAGAAAAAATCGACTAAGATTTTGGATGGTTAGATTACTTGCAAAGTTTGTCATTATACTTATTTTTCTAGTTTAAATTCTATATGTAAGAAATCCGGGAAAATCTGCTTATACGTTTATTTCAGAAAATTGAACCGTTCCTGGAATAAAAACAACTACCCCATGCCATCATCCAAGCCTATGTTGCATGTGGTACTTGAAGTAGTAGTGTTCTCTTCACTTAAAGGTATTTTCAAATGCCACCAGGTTCTGGTAGCGGAGCCCGATGGACTTACACTGGTCCACGAGAAGCTTGGCCCATGCACATATCATTTGTGATCACTTGATGAGAGGATTGAGAACCTTCCTGTCAACGACCAAGTTATCAAGCATTACCTTCAGTAGGTTGGGTCGCACTTGTGCCATGTACATAGTCTGCTTGCTGCTTGTTGCTTTTGTCTTGTTTGCTTTACTTACTATTTTTATTTATGTTTGTTTTGTTTGCTTGGTATATTAATATTTTTGTTTCCGGAAATAAGTGCTGCCAACTACTACGTTATGGATTTTGAATAAGAGTATGTGGATGAAATTGAAGAGACTTGTGACATCACAACACTTGGCCAGTCTTGTGTCCATCTTCTCTATGCTTGGTTAAAACCTTCAGCCGATGAAGTCTTGACAGAAAACACGAAACATCTACAAGGGAAGTTTTGGTCCAACCATGAACCTATGTCCACACTAGGAAGCCCCATGCCTGTACTCAACCTTCTGCTCTATGTGTTCAAGCTCATCCAACTAGTAGAAAAGAAGAAGGGGAAAATCTAAACGAGCAAACCTATCTCAGAGGTCTTACACGCTTCTTTGAAGGAATAGCCTCTTCTTCTCTCAATAAGTCGGGATCCCTCTTCTGCCCCAAAAATAAATAAGTGCCTATGCACAGTCCTCTTGAAAAATACAAATGTGAAAGAAGAGAAAGGCATCCTAGGCAGAGAGGTGAAGCATGAAACTCCACCAGGGTACTGACCAGGCTCACTGGCAGTGGAGCAATGTGTGTGTTCCTGTGTGACTCCACCGGGGTGCTGTCTAGTTGTGCTGGCAGCAGAGAAACACCAGAGATGAAAACTTATACTCTGAAAATCTTCAACTCACGAGCTAAACTACCCTTCCTAGATTCAGAACACTGAGATCTAAGTTGAACTTTTGATTGTGTTTGATTAATTTGGCAAAGGGTGAACCATGTATGTCCATGGGGTAAGTGGGGAAGCCGAAGTAACCCACAAAGTAATTCAATACTCCTCGAAGGACCAAGGTCCTCTGCTGGCAATGAACCAAAATAGAGACACTGGAGTTCTACCAGTGTGTCACCAAGTGTTGTAGCAGCTATAACCACACTCCAAAATTTTGGCCTACACCCAATTTCAGAGCCTCCCTTTGAGAGTTTCACTTGATGAATGCAAACCCTCAGGTTCACTCCGTGAGCCCATGTGAGTCTTTGCATCCACCTTGCTTGTCCATTTCATCCAAGTTTTTACATGTTGGTATCTAAGTCATGCTTGCAACCATGTTCTGGTTATGCTCAAAGTTTTCGCCTCATGTGTACTTGTTGTGTTCACTATGAAAGAATCTATCACACTCACACATGAAGTCACATTCACTGTTGCACAAGCATTGTCACAATCAATCAATGATCAATCATGAGTATCACACTTGTTTCTTGCACCTTTGGTCAGTCATGTTGAACATGTGGTTCTAGATGGTTTGAGTCGTCTTGTCATCAAGTCATGTGAGTGTGTGTTTGCATGATCACCTATGCATCTTTTGATCATTCACACACTTTTTCATTTTGTTGAAGTTCTGATGACCAGACTTCCCTCTGGCAACCGGACCATCACCCCACCATCGACTCGATCGAATGTGACCCAGAATAGCGCAGAAGCACCAAGCAAGTCTTTCCAAGCTGTGCTAATCACAAGCGATCCAATCAAATTTCATGTTGGCCACCCGGAGAGTTGGACCCGACAGTCACCCTGGGACTGACTCCCCCAAAAAATTGCACAGAGGATGACCTTGCCTACTCTGTTAACTGAGGAAATTATGCATAAAGGCCAGACAAACACCAAGTTCCTGCCCCTATCTCCCTCAGAAAATTGTGTAGTTTTCCCAGTCTGTCCTCCCGACAGTCGACTGACTGCTCATCCAAGAAATTGTGCAGTTTTCATGAGCAGGCCTTCTGCTGCCTAGCAGTCCACTCAGCTCAGAAATTGCGCAGAGATGATCAGCAGGCCGACCTCCCAACCTTAGTGTAGTTTCCCTCGCCAGCAGATCCTAGCAGTAGACTGCCAGTTCCCTCCAGGAATTGCGCAGTTTCTGTTGCTAAGCTCCCAGCAACTAACTGCCTATTCCACTTGTGAATTATGCTAGTTCTTTCTGGGAATTGTGCAGTTTTGGTTGCTAGGCTCCCTGCCAGTTCCTCCAAAAAAATACACAATTTCTACCTACTGATCCTCCATGCAGCCCGGCCTATTTCTCCAGAAAATTGCGCAAATTTTTCCTTCCAGCCTCGCTGCCCACTCATTCCGAAAAATGCACAAATTCCATCTACCTTGCCTTCTTGCAACATGGATTGTCCCTCCCAAAATTGTGCAGTTTTTCCTTCCAGCTGAGCCAGACCTCGTGGACAGTCACTATCGACTTGGATTGGCCATCTTCATCACCAAGTGACACTTGCACAGTTTTCATCAGCAGTGCCTAGAGCCATCATCCCACCTCACAACCTTGCTACCTCTCCTGGTCAGCTGCATCCAAAATGATCATGTGTCATGGTAGACTAGGATGTTTTTGGATTTGATGTCGTCTCGTCATGAGTGACTACTGGTACAACTCCACCAAACATGGCGTGACGACGAACGGGATGAACGAAGGGAGCACATGTAGAAGAACATGTTCTCTAACGGATGAATGAATGATGCATGCGAAGAGATGTGCTCGCAAATGGATGATCATGCGAAGATATGTTCACATATGGACAAATGAGAAAACATGCAAGATGTGCTCATGGACGGACGAATGGACGAACATTCACCTTTTGCGAACATACGAACTTGTCAATCCTTCCAACATACAAGCAAGGAGAAATGTGCCAAAGCAACATCAAGAGAACCAATGACCATCGAAGTCTTCATGCACCTTGCCATGCAGAGGTGAAGCTGTGATACACCATGAAGACATCCATCACCTAGCAACACTACAACTCGATATGCACTCCAGCAGCAACACGAATGTACCATCATTGTCATGTTGAGTCATGTAATGAGTCATGTGTCCACATCTCCACTATGGGCCATGTTGTCAAAACAATGTAATGTAACGTGGGAGTCCAAGAGACCCACTTGTTGTACAAAGAGTCATGTAATGTTGAAAAGTCATGGAATTCAAATAGTCATGAGGGTAGTCGAACAACCACAAGGGTCAGTTTCACCCTTGGCTATAAATACCCCCCTCATTTGTACATGCAAAGGAATTTTCACCTCACCTCCTCCCACATAGCAAAGAGAGTCTATAATATTTTCTTTGAGGAGTAAGTAGTGGCTCCAACACCCCACACTCAGGGTTAGAGTTGTATGGTGTAATGATGTGTCTTGGAACTTTCGCTTAATTTAGAAGCTTGTTAACAAGCCAACACGTTTTCACACATGTATTGTAACTATTGTAAGGCTAATTTTGAACACTTGTAATGCATGTTGCTTTAACCTATGTTGAACACTTGAACTATTTCACTTTTTGTAATACATAATTTGTTAATGGAAATGTGTTGTATACATTGTTAACGTTGTCTCACCTATGGTGGCTATCTCCCCGGACATTAGACAAACCTTTCATATAAAGCTTGTTGTAACAACCGTTGCACTCATTCGAACTCATCCGTTGAGTGTTATATGTGTTATATTACCTTGTGTGTTGTGACTTCCACATCCGTGTGGACTGCTCCTCCAGACGTTATGTACGTCCTGTTGTATTGTGTGTTCCTAGTCGAGTTGGGACTTCATCCCAACCAACTTGGGACTCACTGTCACCCTCTTCCCTTACAGTGAAAGAGCCATTGACACAAGTACAATAGCATTCAACGGGCACACAAACCTCACTTCTCAAAGGCAAAGCAGACCACTCT
Organism: Pinus taeda; assembly: GCA_000404065.3. Taxonomy (NCBI): domain Eukaryota; kingdom Viridiplantae; phylum Streptophyta; class Pinopsida; order Pinales; family Pinaceae; genus Pinus; species Pinus taeda. The sequence goes on along the minus strand of APFE031121082.1, from coordinate 16,262 downwards.
CTTGTGTTGAAAAAACAAGAGTTGAGGCAAATCCTTAAGACAATGGCAACTCGGCCATCATACCGGATGGGACTCCCACACCAAACAGTGTGAGGTCTAGTTGGGACTTCATACCAAGGTGATCCCATGAATGTTTGTGGGTCCAACACCGTCAATAGAGTTTTAGATCAAGCCAAGGAGGCCAAAGAACAGAGGACTAAAGTAGATAAATAACAAGGAAGTGAGCCATCTCCTCCCTTAGGTCAAATGGACACTGAAACACCATTGCAGTTGAGATTGAAAAAGATAAAGAGTTGTGGCTTGGAAAGATTAATGAGCACTTGGAGAAGATCCTAAGGAAGGAAAACATAGCCACAAACCTTCAGATACACATGGTGAGGCACTACTTCACAGGAACTAGATTTGCAAAATTAGCGTTAAGAGTATGAAAAAGAAGCTAAAGAAAACCCTAAAAGAGATTAAAAAGAGAGACAATCTTGATTTTCTTTCTGATCCATCATTTATTGTCTAATCTATCACTCACAAGATTAAAGGAGCAAGATAGAAACCTTAGAAGAAATTTGGGAAATTTTTGAGTTTTTGTGCATTTTTGCAATTTTCGGCAATTTCACACTGCCAAAAGCGCAACGAGCTCACATTACGCTTCTTCCTAGGGGCACTAAGTGATGAATGTATTATATGTTTGGAGAGCTATTCAATTTTACATGTCATATATACCATTTATTCCATTTCAATTTTCATATTGAGAGAAAAAGTCAAAATACATGCCAAAAAACATGTTTCTTCCTCGTTTTTGACCCCCTCGTTGCACTTCTGCAGTAGTCTTGGGAAAAGTGATTTTTAACCACCTTGAAGAAGTGTTTTTTACATGCTTGAAGATTATATGGACAAGTAGACATCCACAGATTTCGATATATACCTTCATTTTAGCAAATGCATGAAGAAAAATCCCCCAAAATGACCCTCAAACTTCATGCTGCACTTCTATCAACAAGTCAAATTTTCGATTTTCTTTGGTCAAGGTGAAAGTTTTGTGATGTAATTACTCCTCTTAGGTATTATTGTGATGTATTTAAACATCATTGACCTGGTAAATGTCAAATTTATGTAGATTCATGCTCATCAAAGCTTGTAAAGTCAAAGTGAATCATTTAGGTCTAAATTGGGAGTTTGTTCTTAATCTCCCTAGTCTTAGGTATGGTGGGATATATTCTTGTAAAAAATTCCTATGATGGTGGATTCGACCCTTGAGAGGGCGAAACTAGTTTTTGGTCTATATGTAGCCTGCTCTAAGTCTTAGAGAGGGTTGGATGTTTGAGAATCATAGCTTGGATCTAGTGTAAACTTTCTTGCAGTAATACAACAAGCAATTGCAGCTATTATCTTGGGATTCTTATGGTATGCTTTATTGACAATGTTTTTCTCTATTTATCATCAAATTGAATATACATTTTTCCTTACTACCATATCTATGCTTTCTTGTGATTATCTCATAGGTGTTTAAGCATAATTCATAAGTTATATGCTCTGTTTTGATGATATTTTCATGTTGGTGTTCTTTTTCTTCTGATGAGTGAATTCATGGTTACATGCTCATTCCGATCCTCTATCTATTCATCCTTATACCACAATGACAACCTACTTCTCTCACTAATCATACCTACCTTTCCCCATTATATCTATAATTGATCATTTGAAACCCTAGCCTAGTTCCTAGACCTATGAGCTTCATCCATCAAACCCTAAAATCAAAACCAAGTGAGCATAATATCTAGTCTAACATCTAATTTCCCCTCCAGTCACTTCATTGGCTGTGAGATTCTTGAGATAACCCTCTCTAATTTGGTAGGGCTAGCTATGAGATCCAAAGTTGGTTTGAGGTTACCTCCGCCAGTCTCCTTTCTCAACCTTGGGACAGTGAGGAGTGCTAACGGGGATGACACTGCCCAAAATGCGTTTGATGCCTTGAAAGATGTTCTGATTTGGGCATTACTTTTGTATCCCACAGATTACCAACGCAATTACTTCTTATACCTTGTCATTGCAATTACTACCATCGCTATGGTATTAGTCTAAGAGGACCATGTAGGGATCGAGCATCTTGTTTATTACTTGATAAATAATCTCAATGATAATGAGATCAAGTATACTCATATAAAAAAGTTAGTTTTGGTGGCTTTCCAGGCTATCCAAAGGTTTCGTCACTATATTTTGCTTCACAAAAATATGGTTGTTTTCAACTTAAACCTGTTAGGTAGCTATAATACTAGTGATTACCCCATTACTATTGTAGTTGTATCCCTTATTAATATCGTTGTGCCCCTATTGTCCCCATATTGTTATTACTGTGCCCCATAGAATCCCTCTATTGTTATTTGTGTGCCTTTATATTATTATTGTTAGGTCGTCTGGGTTATATCATGACTCCTTTGGCTCCTATATATATAAAGGAGGTTTTGTCATTTGAATCATCGAATAATTGTTCATTTATGTAATGTGAAGGAGGTTTCCCCCTCGAAGAGGCTGAATTCTAAGGCGTTGATCTATCTTTTCTATCTTTTTGTGAGTTGGTTTCATAACATTTGGTATCAGAGCTTTGGATTTTAGGGTTTCGCTGCTCCAAACAGGTCATCATGGCATTTGCGCTATAAATTTTTTGTTGTGACGTTTCAGACGCTAATAAAAACACCTATTTGGATTGAAATTGGTCTAAAGGTCGGGTCCGAATTTCAAAGCTTTTGGTGCTATATTTGCAGAGATATGATCTGAGGAAGTTGGCCTTTTTGCAGACTCTCGAATTACATTCCAAACAGGTGATCTAGGGAAAATAGTCATAACTTTTGTTTTGAGCATCATATTTAAATTTCATAAGAAGTTACAGAAAGAGGATGGAATGTAGTTTCTTGTATATATTTTTCAGATCATAAGGTCGAAACAGTGACACGTGGCACTTCCTACAAGTTTGCTTTTCTGAAAAGGTCTATAATCATGTCATCTTGGGAGATTGTGCATAACTCTGCCTTGGAGAATCTAAATTCGATCAGACTGGTGGCATTGGAAAGAGGACACAGAGGGCTACTACAGTTCGCAATTTCAAAACTGGATGATTCGAAATTACAGAGATACATCAGAGGCAATATCAAGCTCCTACAAAGTGAAAAAAGGTGTGTAGATTTTTTAAATTTTTTGCTTAAGCTTGGTTTGAAAAATTATTTTGAATGAATTCAAAGGGCATAGTAGAGCATTATTATTAGTAATTGATGCCCTGAGGAAAGAAAATGCAAACATCTAGTAAGCTTCCTGAAAGCTCTAGCATGACTTATGAAGAAGAGGAAGAAATGTAACATGATATATCAAAATTACGAGACCAAGTGCAACAAATGTCACTTGCACAAAAAGTAACAGAATCTAAGATGGATGGTTTAAAGAAATATGTAGAAGCTAAGATGAATGATTTGGAAGCTAAGATGAACAATTTGAAGATAGATTTGAAGACATATTTGAAGACAAGCATGGCAGATTTGAAGACAAATTTGACAAATTTTCTATAAGAAATACTTACTAATGGTGAAAGGGTAGTAAAAGAAACTCATGTTGAGAACAAAAGAAATGTTAATCATGATTTCATAGACTCTGATGTTTGATTAAAGACCCACCATATTCCAAAAATCGATATGATGGCAAGGATCCCGCAACATGGATATTACAGATGGAGTAATTTTTCGATATAAATAATCTGCAAAACACACAAAAGGTACGTATTGCAAATTTATATTTGGAACCAAATCAGTTTGTACGATATCAATGGCTTTGCTCTTGTAAACAAATTATCACTTGGGCAATTTTTATGGAAGAATTGACAGCACATTATGAGGATACAAAAAGCAACACTTTTTTTAGCCAATTGATAAGTTTCAAACAAAATGGTTCAATAATGGAGCACATTGAGGAGTTCCAAAAATTGAAAAAAAGGGTAAAAAATATTCTAAGAGGAGCATAGGATTGATGTGTTCATATGGACTTTAAAGGATAATATCCAACATGATGTTCACCTTTGGGAACCTGATTCATTGGAGAAGGTATTCAGGTTAGAAAGAAAAATGGAAAGTAAAATTATGGCAACCAGGAAGCATACCACTCACAACTACAAATACGGAAGTGTTGTTGCCCCTAGTCTTCCACAACCTATAAGGTTGGCACCACAAAAATTGGAAGAAAAAAGAGCAAAAGGGCTTTGTTACAGTTGTGATAGAAAATACGCTAAAGGTCATAAGTGTGCTGAAAAGAAAATATTCTACATAGATTGTGAAGAGGAAGAAGAAAAGGAGCAAGAAAGGTCAAAATATGAGGATATACTCTAGGAACAAAGCCTAGATAAAGAAGAAATGAATCCAACCATATCTTGTAATGCATTTGATGGAATTACCACTCCTCAAACCATCAAGATAGAAGGACAAATCAAGAAGAAAAAGGTAATAGTGTTGATTGATTCAGGAAGTACCCACAATTTTATTCATTGTAAGATACCAAAAGAATTGAATTGCTTCATATATCTAGCACCAGAGTGTCAAGTGATGGTTGCAAATGGAGGAAGGATAAATTGCTCTGGAAAGTGCCATAATATCAAGCTATCCTTGGGAGAATATGTATTGACTAGCCCAATTCTTTCCATTCCAATGGGAGGTGTTGATGTTGTACTAGGAGTCCAATGGCTACAATCCTTGGGTACAATAGCCTTTAATTTTCAAGAACTTTTCATGAAATTTTATGTGGAAGCAAAGGAAGTTGAATTAAGGGGTATTGTAGGGAAATCGGGAAAGATAATCAGCTCTAACGGTATGACAAAGCTTCTAAAAAAGGAACAAAGGGGTGTAATTGCACAATTATGTTTGCTAGATGTTTCCACATCGAAATTGTGTATTTCTCCAGATCTCCAAAAAGTCTTGGACAATAATTCCAAGGCATTTGAGACTCCCAAAGGTCTCCCACCTATTCATGATCATGATCATGCTATTCATCTGATTCCAGGAAGTGTTCCTCCAAACATCAGGCCGTACAGATATCCCTATGCCAAAAGAGTGAAATTGAACGTATGGTTGCAGAAATGCTAGAGGCTAGTATAATTCAACCGAGTCAAAGTTCTTTCTCTACTCCAGTAGTATTGGTGCACAAGAAGGATGGATCATGCACACATGTCCAGATTATAGGGAGCTCAACAAACTCACTACTAAAGATAAGTTTCCCATTCCTGTCATTGATGAATTACTGGATCAATTGAATGGATCAATTTACTTCACCAAGTTGGATATTCATTCAAGAGATCATCAAATCAAAATGAAGACTGAAGACATTCCAAAAACAACATTTAGAAATCATGAGGGTCATTATGAATTTTTGGTCATGCCTTTTGGCATTACCAATGCACCTTCTACATTTCAAGGTTTGATGAATTCCATTTTCAAACCCTTAGAAAATTTTTGTTAGTATTTTTTGATGATATACTAATCTACAACAAGTCTTGGAAGGATATGTTGAACATGTTGATAGGGTGCTACAACTTTTGGAGGAGAAACAATTATATGCAAAAAGATCCAAATGTTTCTTTGGAGTACAAGAGGTGGAATATCTGGGTCATATTGTATCTCATGAGGAGTTAAGGTAGACCCTAGCAAAATTAAAGCCATTAAGGAATGGAAAATCCCCACATCCATGAAGCATCTGCGAGGATTTCTCGGGTTGACAGGGTATTATCGCAAGTTTGTTAAGAATTATGGGAGAATAGCAGCACCTC